>AZYI01000120.1:0-113722 GCA_000587855.1 Mucor irregularis B50 | reverse complement strand
TCTACTGCAATTTCATTGGTCGCTTACCCCCCATCTATAAGCATACGGCCAAATGGACTGCTGGGGATGGACAATTTCTTAAAATCATTTTTAAAATATCTGGAGGAGCATCAAAAATGACTTACTCGTTTTTTTGGGAACCTGCGAGAATTTCAAAAAGAAAAATGAACATGTCGTAAAAAATTGCTTTTTTTGTAATGAAAATGTCGTAAAAATTTACCATATATGGAACACGCTTTGTCGTGAGTGGATTTATCTTTTGAGGAGAGTCATGGGAATATATTCCATCTCTTTCTACAAAGCGTACAACTCGTTTAAAACAATGGCATACCCTTGGATAGAATTTCTTCAACCAAATAATGTGCGTTTTCGTATAAGGTTAAACAAAATTGATGATACAAGCAAGAAACTTTTCAGACAAACATGCCTTTTCCTATATTAAATAGCGTATAGCTATCTATGAGGCGCTACAAGTGTGAAAAATATAAAACAGTCTTATATCATTGCATAATGGGCAGCTTCTATAATATGTGATAATTGATTACATTTGTTGAGGTCGGGATCAATCAAATGATCGCTTAATATAAAGATGTGCTCGATACAAGATACACTTATAACAAATATCCAAATGCCACACGCCTAGTTTTTATATTTGATTAAAACGGGAAGCTGTTCACTGCACTTTTTACATTATTGTCTTAGTTTAAATACATTTAGTACACTATGGTGAATTGAAACATATGCTTTGTTTGTTTGTTGTGCCTAACTGGTATTAATAGGCCATAATAACACATTAAGGGATGACATTTGTTGCTCGATGATCGCAACACCAGAGATATAGCACATAGACACTTTTGCTCATGCACGTTTAGATATCCCGTTTCAAAGTGAACTGTGCGTACCCAAGCTTAGAGTTATTTGCGTTTAGAGATAATTTTCAGGTATATATGAGATTTATTGTCAATTTCCCTCAGCTGAGCTCGTCAGATACTTGTACTAATCCAGCTACGTATCTTAACTTGTATTCCGAAATTGACTTCGAAGTCGTCGAGATCTGGCAGTACTCAAGTCCTCACCCTTGTTGAAGAAAGACGTAAGATCGAGAGGATCTAATAGAGTATAATATATGCATGACTTTGATTACGATCTAATAAGTAAAACAAGCAACTCTGATTGGCGGATGGTATTACTTCATCTAGTTCTTCCCCACCGTGTAGGACAAAACGGCATGGAGCGTTACTTCATCGAGATACACAGATCATTTTGTAATTGATGATGAAAATGCGATACATTCATTTAACAGCGCAAAATATAAGAATTGTCCTAGATCGAAGATTTAAACCTCACAAAACAAATGTATATCGTATTATCCGTATGAAAGACTAAATCAAGATTTGTTGGATCGTGATAGCTTTGAGTGGTACATTAATGTTATACATAAATGCAAAACACACTATATTCACTAATTTTTGATCTTGTAAACTCAGCATATTGTACATCATGGTAAAGGCTCCCACCATATTCATCGCTTTGGCTTTTACGTATGCGATTTGAGAAAGTTCGATGAGCTGATCCTTTGCATTTAGCCAAATATGCCACCTCTATCAATAAGATAAATATCTGCAGAGTGAAATCATACATAAAAGTTTGTTCCCATCTCACTGTGTTCTAAATTTGTTGAGAAACATGGTTCAAGACAGAAGCGTGGAATATGGCCAACATGATGTAAGTAATTATCACAGAAGAACCTATCAAACTAATATAATCTTGCTAAAATATTTGATTTGTTACACAAAAAGAAAAGATTTTAATCATTGCTGAGATCAAGAAACTCTGATAAACCCGATCTGTTTTTAACGCACAATTCGCTCATGATAACGGCACTCCTTTGAATTGTTATTTTCTTATTTAATTAGCATTTATTTATTTATAGAATATAATTTTAAAAATAAAGCTAGGGTAGTGAGTTGCGAGGATAAATAACGCAAGCGGGTGCTTTTGTCTAAAATAAAGTGCCAAGAAAGAAATGCAAGAAATCGCTCAGCTGAAAAAAAATTATAATACAGCACAAAATTCTCCAGATCAAACACATGAGATCATAATTTGTACCTCATTTCTGCCAAACCAAAATTATTAGTGCGTAAATTTTATGATCTATTATGTCGCTATTAATAATGATGGCGTTGTCTTTAAGAACCTAAAGAAAGTTGATGAGCAAACGATTTGAAGTATAGATCTTCTGTTCGTGTCACATTTGAACACTGTCATAGGAGAGGACATTTTTTATTAGATGCGACACGTGGGGTTACATTGGGTTGTTGGAAATTTGAAATTTGCAATTCCATATTTTCCCTCCTCTTATGTAATCAACTGGAGGCATGTATAAGGATTTTACTAGATGCTTTGTATTTGCGATTTTCGAATTCTGCAAAAACTAGTCATAAACCTTAAGTTATTCGAGAACGGACGTCTCGAAACGTTTTCTAAAATTCTCGAGTAAATACAGAAAAAGATGGATTCTAAAAAATCATTTTACCCAACACAGGTCACGGAAGAAGGGTTCACTATTTTACCGAAATGTGGAAAAATAAAAAAGCGTAAATGAAGGTTTATTCTCTTAACAATCAAGAAAATAGAATGTGTTTGTGAAAGATATGTACAGAAAAAAAAAAAGGAGGAAGCAAACTTTACATAAAGACAAATCATATAAATATATAAACAAAGAAAGAAAGTGCGATAAGGGAGAGGCATATAAGAGAGCGTATAACATATTTAAAGCGTAGCTTCACTTAAAGAAGGTGAAGAGTAATCAACTGGAGGCATGTATAAGGATTTTACTAGATGCTTTGTATTTGCGATTTTCGAATTCTGCAAAAACTAGTCATAAACCTTAAGTTATTCGAGAACGGACGTCTCGAAACGTTTTCTAAAATTCTCGAGTAAATACAGAAAAAGATGGATTCTAAAAAATCATTTTACCCAACACAGGTCACGGAAGAAGGGTTCACTATTTTACCGAAATGTGGAAAAATAAAAAAGCGTAAATGAAGGTTTATTCTCTTAACAATCAAGAAAATAGAATGTGTTTGTGAAAGATATGTACAGAAAAAAAAAAAGGAGGAAGCAAACTTTACATAAAGACAAATCATATAAATATATAAACAAAGAAAGAAAGTGCGATAAGGGAGAGGCATATAAGAGAGCGTATAACATATTTAAAGCGTAGCTTCACTTAAAGAAGGTGAAGAATGTTGATCCATCATGATAGAATCTTCTTCATCGTCAGCATCATCATGTTGACTATTCAAGACCCATCCAACCTTCCATGGACGTCCACAAGACCAGTATTTGGGCGAACAAGCAAAGTTTTCAATATCTTCGTCGAGATCAATACGACCATCAGGGCGAGAGCGGCGCATTTGATCAATGAGTTGCATAGCCTTACGTTTTTCTTCTTTACAAAGAACCCAACGACAATGACGACATACACATCCACCACTTTTGTTATATCTAAGGAGGAAGGATTTAGTTTCAGATTACATCAAATCATCGCAGAGTGAAATATTAATTACCTTAAACCACATTTGTTACAAAGGTAAACAAAAGGCTTGCCCTTGTCATTAAAGATGGTGCTTGTAGGGAAAGGCCAGTTAAAAGCCTTACGCATGCAGCCATCAGAAGTCTCATGACAAGCCTGACAGGGTCCCTTTACACGAGAAGGGCGACCAGAAGTGGCATGGTGCGTTGTTGAATGTTTGCGAGGTGCAGCGGTGGTCTTTTTGCGCTCAACAGGCTGCTTTGCAGTTGAGATTTTCTTAACATTTTGCCAAGACGAAGTAGGTTGCTCAGCAACCGCGGTAATATTGTTTACAAGACTTGGGGTAGGTTGAGGTAACGAAGATACAACTGGTAATGGTGAGACAAGATTTTCATAAAAGGCATCATTTTGATCTCTTGAGACAGAAGTTGTCATGGAAGTTGTTGGGGAAGCATTGGACCATTGAGGTCTGGGTATCTGGATTCGCATAGGTCTCGCGCGTCTTTCTGGGTGAGGCGCCGAAAGTCTATTTTTGTTTTGTTGTTGTTGTTGTTGTCTTCTTGCTTTAGAAACACGTTGTCGCAAAGACCAAAGAATGCCACCACCGAGAATTTTAGGAGTACAATTTTTTTCAATTTGGAAAACTACACTTTTATGATCTAAAAGGTTCGATGGTGATCGATGGGGTACTGATTTTCTATTGCTGTAGTTGTTCTTGGGATGCATATGATATAATGATGTATAGGATGCAGTTTCTTCTTCCTCGTCATCTTCTGATGTATCAATTAGTAATTCGGGTGGCGAAGGCATAGACATCGATGACACACGACGAAATGCACTGTGGTTCATTTCATTATCTGAGGATGTAGTGGTTGAGTGATGATCAGGTGATGGTTGACGATCGAAAAATATATCAGAATAAGTATTTTTATTATCATTCGCTGTGTTATTTATCGTTGAGTTATGATTTTGATAATCATAAGGTGGAGTTGCTGGTGCGTTTAAAGCGGAAATGTTCATTTTAATTTATGTATATACTGCTATAGGGCTTATTAATAAACATAATCCGGCAAAGATGGCTAGAAAAAACAAGATAACGGTCTTTCACTTACACGCTGAGGGTAATAAAAGAAAGGAGATACGGTGTTTTGATAAATAACAAAAGAAGAGTAAATATAAATAAATTAAAAAAGAGAGGGAAAGGGTAAAAATTAGTTTGGGTTTATATAGAAAATCCAACAAAAAAATTAAGCCAGATCAAACAATTACAATGAGTGCGCTCTGTCGGGTGAACATCATAACATTACTTTCCCGGATAAGTAGGGCGCCCGGTGTAAGTTGATGCCGGCTCCGACTAATAAGAGTGAGCGAGCAATAGATTTTATTACGGCTAAACATCTTCCATCATTATATCATGGATCAAGCGAATCGGGGGGTCAATTTAGTCCCAGCAAAAAAACTATCATTCAACACTTGGTTCTGATCCAAACCCATGTTGCTCAGGGCTTTTAAAGTATTTCTTTCATATTAATTCATATAGATCTTCTTTATTTGGTTCGCATAATATAACTTCTTAAAAATCTTTCTTAATAGAATAAATCACTGCGGCGGAAGTTCCATCTCATCGATTTTTTTTTCTCGGGAAAAGAATTTTAGAACGAGCGGTAGTTTAATGTAACATAACACACATAACAACTCTTTAACACTGTCAAGTTTCTTGGCTTTTTTTTGGGTTCATTGAGAAAAAAAAAGCGATTACAGATCAGGAAATGAACTGGTGTACAGACGAACACGTATACTATAAGCGCCACATTCGTTTCATCCTTTCTATTCTTTTTAAAAAAAAACGATATGTCGTATAAATCACTCTTATTTCAGATCAGAGATATATCTTAGTAATGATCCAACTGGTATTATTAATTAATCTGTATATTAACAAATCCAGAAAATTCCATTACATAAGAAAAAAAAATGCGATAACCTTGCATTATTACAAGGATATTTCGAAACTAGCGCTAAAATCCAGTTATTTCATTGATAACAAAAAAATGGATCATTCCATCATCTTTTGTAAGGAAATGAAAAGTAGCCAAATAGCTTTGCAAGATGAATGATTACAAAAAATCATGTTGATGATTGGCCAAGGCTAATATCGACCCCGATTTCCGAAAGACTCAAATTTGTGGCCGGAATCATTTTAGCCACAATCTATTACGTTTACATTTATATATATTTGGCTGCTCGCAACGAACACCTTCCAATTGAGGAATATCAAGGGTACGATACTGCTTTTCACTAATACACGAGTCCAGTTGCTCTTTATTGATCATTTGCTCGGCGCTCCTCTTATTTTTATTTTATTTACTACGGATCCAATTATAAATCCAATGCCAAATAGAACCTAAAAGAAATAACCCTTACGTACACTGAGTTTAGAATCTATTCCATGGCAAACGTAATTCATTACCATAATCGATTTGATACATAAACTATAAACCATGTATTAGAAGGAGGAAAGGGGAGACGTATTTCGAAGCTATATATAGATCTGATGATAGTTTGTCATGTATTATACGTTGTGGCTGTGTAGAATATTTTTCAAATAAACAGGAAAGATAATTGTTTGATCTGCTATTGTATTCATGTTGATAATTACTTTGCAACATTTTTTCCCAAAAGAACCATAAGATCCTGCAGAATATTTCTTCTTTTCTCTATATACACAATTAGATCGGTCTTGAACGCCGGCGAACCAAATAAGAAATTTAAATTTAACATAGTGGCAATCAATACGACAACAGCACTATCACTGATCCCATTCCATATTGATTGTATCACCGTGAATATGTTTCTCACACAGAGAAAGTATAACGCTCAATGTTATCATAGAGCAATAGAAGTTTGATTCAATAATATGCATCGGTTGTTCAAAGACATGTATTATATCTTTCCCCAACAGGTCTTGGCCTCTAGATCATTCCACCGTCGTATCAATAAACAATACGTATGCTTGGCTGTCAGCATACTTTAATCTTAATATAAATGATTTAACCGAGATCAATGGCCGTTTCCTTTTGACTCATATGGGAAATCGTTCATTCTAAACCTGAAAAGAGTATGTTAATATTTTTGCCAGAATCAAAAGAGGAAATCTTGATTGTGCATTTAATTTAACCGTGAAGATGATTGCTTTTTATCATCAGAGTTTTTACTGTTGTTACTGTTGTTACTGTTGTGACAATTTTTCATTTTCATAATTGATTTATAATATGAAAGTGTATTAATAATGTATTGTTGATACCTTAATAATTTTGGATCAGAAATGGTCACTCGTTTTCTTTCGCCATACCAATCACGTATATCCACAGTATCTCTTTTTCTTAAGGTTCATGTTAAAGTTCATGACCTCATAAAATATACTACCTCTTGCAAAACATATACTTGGATGATTCATGATCTGAAATCAACAAATCGAGCGGCTATTCAAAATTTCTGAAAAGCCCTGTTGGCAGACAAAGATAACAAACAACACTTTTGAGAGATGTTGTATTTCTTATCAATGATAATGTGAATCATGCAATATGCTAACGTAGCATCGTGATCTATAGCATCACCAGTCTGTTTGGTACGATTTTCACTTATCATTAGAGATTACCAAAATGCGTAACGTTGTTTGTTTGTTGTACCTTGTGCTCTTTTTCACTGTTACAGTTTTAATCCTACTTATCGATGTGTGTACCTTTTACTGGTATACCCAGTGCCCCCCTCTCCCCCGGGTTAATATTTCTTGAATCTTTCAAGTAATTACGTAAAGGACCTGTCATTGTAAAGGGTCATCTTTTACAGGCGGATAGGTAACCACAGAAAAAAGCAGATCTATCGAAGAATTGTGATTATCATCGATCTTCCAAACACCTCCCACACAAAGTTATAAAAATACTTTTTTTAATTATCCTATTAATTATCGGCTACCTTACCGAAGAAAAGAAAAGGAGTTACGTTGCGTTATTTTAAATGATTTGGAGGATGAGTTACACTGTATAAAAGGCCTCAATACTTTATATTAACCATGTAAAAAGTTTGGTGCCTTGTATTGAAGTGGGTGAGATAGCCCCTAGTCAATCAGACTGGTATAACTTGGGTAAACTTACAATTTCTCGCTCTTAACATCCCCGCTCTATTATTCGGGAAGCGTGGAATTTGTTACACAAGGCACGGACAAAGTATTGTATCGTATAATAAAAAAAGTAACTGAAAAAGATAAAATTTTTGGAAGGAATCGAGAACATGGATAAATTATTGTAGTAGGATCGTGAAGAACACTTTGGAAGACGAGCGTTAGATACGCTTTTTCGATCGGGTTAATATAATACCACAGGCAGACATATTCAGTAATTGTAAAGGGTAAATAATTCCCAGTTTAGCCTCCTCAAATCAAAAACAGTTTAGCCATGCAGGCACACTCTCTTTTTTATCGATCCTTCTGAAATCAAAGCAGAATTCTTAAAAATAAAATTGGCAGTGGTGTCATAATGAGGTCGTTTTCATTCAATTTGTCTCACAACTCTCTGTTTTCGTACTATTTAGTCTTTCCTAAAGACTCTGTAAGTCGAATACTTTGATGGCCCAGACAACAGATGAAATCATACTCCGTTCCATTTTGATTTATATGAGTTTTTAACAAACAATAGTTTAACCTCAAGTTCGACTAATCAAACCATTGGTAATTACGCAATAATAATTATTATTGAAAGTGTAACAGTTCCCCACTTTTGCCTGATACAAAAGCGAACTAGAGTCTACAGCGTCTTATCATGGTGAGTTTCTTAATTTCATGGAAAACTCAGGATATTGCTTCAAGTTGGAATCTGTTGTAGTAATGCGCTCCTTCTACAAAGAAACAAGTACATCAAACATTTCCTTTGTATCACTACCTTTAGAGCAGGAAAATGAAAACTTGAATCTTGTAGTACTTGGGACACGTTTGATAATTTCTGACCTTAATTGAGTACAGCAGAATTTTGTGCAACCTCTTTTCATCATAATGCGATACGACCTTTGAAGAAAAACTCGTTGTACAATATCGTCTACGATCAGAGACTTCGAACGACATCACTACTACAAACGTCGCCTCCTATAGTCTTCTTCCAACATCGAGGAAAACATCAAGTTTTTCAAATAGAAAAGACGATAAGCTCAATGTGTATACCACGCACATGTTCCACCATTTAGACTCTTGATAGAAAAGTGATTAAACTTTTTATGGCAAAGTCAATTACAGATTTTATTAGTAGCATTAATCGCCATTGCATCGTACCATTCAACTTTGGTAGCACGAAAGTTAAATATTCTACAAACAAAGAACGAAAATAAACGCTAGCGTGGCACTTCCTGTTTGTACTGACCCACCGTTGTATGTACTCAATTGCGGAGTGGTGATGGTGTTTGTAGCTTCATCTTTCTTTCTATATGCTATGAATATATCTGTCAGTAACTATAGACCTTTTCGTAATCGCTTAAATTTGGTTTCAGGTCAATAAATAACATAAGCCAGACACTGTGGTATTCGAGGGCTTGCAACATAAGTAGAAAATTATACATTTCAATTGAATGCAAAAAAGCTCACTAGAAAGACATTATTGCAATTTAGCAAGACCACTAAATATCGTTTGTAAACATCTACACCTTCAAATCAACGATTTTAACAGTGGTAATTTCAGTTTTTTTCGATCATTGACAAAAGAATTCTTTCCCAACCAAAGCAAAGAAAAAAAAAATAAGCTTGGCTTGCTCGAAGAAGAAGAAAAACAAGTTGAACAAGACAACCACAAGCAAAAAAAAAATGTGCTCCGTAGAGCTTCCTTCTCAGAGATTTAGTGTCATCCTTGTGCAGGGGCCATGCTAATCTTCTCTGTATCGTTCCAATTTTAATAAGTGTCAGAGGTCCGAAGACATGACAATTTTAGAACATGATTTCTGGATTATTTATAACAGTATTTTTTTATGCACTTGTCAAGTTGTGGTTCTTAAATTTTTTTTATTTTTTTTTTACCATTTCGCGGTACACACGCGCTGTAAACACACAATCTTTACTCACACTATCCGTGATATCAACACGAGAAATCTAAAGGATGCTTTTGTTCATCTTCTTGAAAAACATAGCACTACCACTTCCGAGGAAGTCCGTTGCTAATTGTTTATCCCAGATCGGAGTGTTGGATGCAACTCCTGTATAAACGATTAATCGTCTACATACTGATTTTGCAGATATGCTTATTCTCAATCAATTATAGAAATAGATCGGGTGCTGTTGGGATTTTCTTTCATCCACTGTTATGCATGACACTCTGAATATGGACAAGTGCTCGAGATCAACTATTGAAATGAGTCGTTTTTTGATTGGTTGACTACTTCTTATAATCCATATTCTACTGATCTAAAAATCTACGTGTCGAATAAATGAAAAAATCACAAAACTGTTCTCTTTTTTATATTTATTTGAAAAACTAAAAAGTAAGCTTGAAACAAAACGCAATAAAATACTAGTATATTTGATCTGTCAATCATTGTGTAGCACTGTGCTATAGCCGGTGTAAAGATTCTTTATAGTTACGAGTGGGGAATTGCTGTTGATGAATAAGCACATGCTCTCGTTTTTCATTGATCGGTTTTGCTGGTATTGAGAATGGCATATCCGATGAAATACAGTAGGTGGCATCATAAGGTGATGTTTCATCGTCTGAAAAGTCGTCGGACGTTAGGGAAGGGACGGAGGAACAATCGCTGTATTGGTGTGTGAGCTCACGTCGACTTTGCCATTGCTGTATAGCTTCATCCTTCTGCTTCTCTATGTCTGTCCTCTCTTGAATGATGTTTGTGAGCCGCACATAGGCTGCAAAGCAAAGGAGTAGTGTGAAGCATATTAGTTCGCTGTGAGAAATCATCGTTCGTTGTTTATACGTAAGAGAAAGAAGAAAAAAATAATAATAAACAATTGTAGTTGTTTACCTTTATATTAATTAAATTCAACATAATGAAAATATGTACTGTGATTATTGACAACACTATTTTTTTTATGAATCCAAGTTCCTTACTTCCAACAAAAACCTAGGGAAACAGGCTAGGGACAAGGTAAAAAAAACTGAAATAATGAAAGTAGTTTATTTCTCTATTTTTTCACATGTGGCACGTTCTTTTTACACTCCTCAAAATACCTGCAAAAAGAGGTAAGGTTACTGCTTCCATCTCTTTACCTTTTTGTATGTAGCTTTCAAGATTTAATTTTAAAGGTATTTACTAGATCCAATTTAAATGGACGAGACTGAGCTATGGTTTGCTTTCAATTTCGCAGTAGTTTACAAAATCTAGGTCCGAAAACAGCTCTTCGAAGTAACAATACGCTCTCATAGATAATTTGAGTAAAGTATACTCCTTAGTACACTTCTATCTCTATCATATTGACAAGCAGTAATATAGGATTGATCCTGTATATCGGATCTTCCATGAAACACCCCAATTGCTGTACCATCCCACTGATCACGATTAGCAACTCAACAACACGTTCCGGAAGAATTAATCATAGGAGCGGTGTATTCGGGAAAAGTAATGCCGGCCTATGACAAAGTGATTTTCTTGTGTTCAATTGTTCCACAAGGCAACTGACCGTTATTGCCGTCGTCGCCGTCGTTCTGATCAGGGGAAATACGGAAAGGAAATACAGCAAGTACAGAAACCGATCCCATCGTATGTACTGTTTGTTACATATTAGAAAGGTTAATTTTTTTTTTGCTAACCCATACAGAGTAATGATCATGTAGGCACACTATGCAAAGTTGCTGTCAATCAGTCCGAAAAATCGTTGATCCCAAAAAGAGGTTTGTATTAAAAACATTAAAAAATTGTAAGCCATATTTTATTTTTGAAAGAGTAAATTAAAAGAAAAAAAATGTATGAAGAGGGAGAAGAAAATGCTTTCGAGAAAAATGAAGAGGTGGGGGGTTGTTGCGAGAAAAGGGTTATATGAGGAAAAATTAAAAATACATCTAGAAGTTATATATAAAAAAAAGGGACAAAGTATACAAATAAAACACCATCTCCCTTTTTTTTTTGATTGTCTAACTTTCTATGAGTAAAATAAATGTGTTCAGGTAGCTCCAGGTTACCCATAATTAAGTAATAATAATAAAAAAACAAGTCGATCTAAGCGGTCTTGGTCTTGTTGACACCAAGGGTAGCACCTTCAATCACATCAGCATCGTGGGCTTGACGAGCCATGACCTTTTGATCGTCAC
This sequence comes from Mucor irregularis B50, assembly GCA_000587855.1. Lineage (NCBI taxonomy): Eukaryota > Fungi > Mucoromycota > Mucoromycetes > Mucorales > Mucoraceae > Mucor > Mucor irregularis. The sequence continues at coordinate 101,893 of AZYI01000120.1, read as the reverse complement.
GGAGTGCCTTATCGTATTGTTCATCGTTAGGTTGACGGTGAGAGTTACCAAGTCTATCCCAGAAAGTGAAATATTGACCATAGTTATAGTTGAAATAAACATGGTGAACAAAGTGGTGAGCACTGGTGTTGATGACAGAAGAATGAGAAATGAATTCACCTATGTTTGATATAATTAGTTTTTACTATTCACTCCTCTTCAATCGCAGCGCACTATTACTTACCATCGTGGATCATGACAGTCCAAAAGTTAACAAAGGCAAACATACCAAGGTACAAGTATTTGTGCATAGGCACCATATAAGCGTAAAGATGGTAGGGAAGAGATTGAATAAATCCATCACAGGGGTTGAAAGCGTGAGAGGCGAAAGGGGTAGGAATAACCCATTTGTGATGAAGCTAGATCAGAAAATTAAAAAGTTAGCGTCTACAGTTATAAACTAGATAAATGTTAATCGAACCAACCTTGTGGAGATATTTGTAGACCTTGGGGTGATGCATCCAGCGATGGAACCAGTAAATACCGCAATCAGTGAAAAACAAAAATGTAGGCACGGATCCGATCAGATAAAGCCAATCGTAAGTAGTTTTAGGGACACCGCCATATAAAAGTGATTTACCCAATACTTCACCAGTGAATAAAGGAAGTGTAAGCACTATTTTGAACAAGTGTTAGTGATGAATTGCTAGATGACAAGTTTCAAATCTATAGCTTACAGGTCATCCAGGGAATGGCACTCATAGCACATTGAATTTCCATGCGAACTTGATTTTTCAAAAATTTGGGATGCTTCATATAATCATGGTCAAAGACGATATAATAAGACAGAGTGGCAGTAACCAAGTAAAGAATCCAACCAAAAAAACAAGTAATCATGAAAATAGAAAGGTTGATACGATAGAAATCATCGCGAGGCCATGAAGAAACAACAGCTCCAGCAACGGTTTTTGTGTATGAAGGCCAAACTTTTGCATAAAGTGAGTCAAATACAAATTGATCACAGTAATGCAATACAGTATCCATTTTTTTCTAAATAAATATTATCAAAAAAATAAATAAGTTGTTGGAAAAAAAAAACGAAGTGAAAAAAATAAAAAACCCTTTCAATATTTGTACTTTTGTTTAAAAATTCAAATACAGCGCTACTGCTCGGAAATTTCTGTGTGTCAGTCCGCACTGAACTTTACGCTTTCTTCTTTGATTTTTCAAAAATTTGGGATGCTTCATATAATCATGGTCAAAGACGATATAATAAGACAGAGTGGCAGTAACCAAGTAAAGAATCCAACCAAAAAAACAAGTAATCATGAAAATAGAAAGGTTGATACGATAGAAATCATCGCGAGGCCATGAAGAAACAACAGCTCCAGCAACGGTTTTTGTGTATGAAGGCCAAACTTTTGCATAAAGTGAGTCAAATACAAATTGATCACAGTAATGCAATACAGTATCCATTTTTTTCTAAATAAATATTATCAAAAAAATAAATAAGTTGTTGGAAAAAAAAAAGAAGTGAAAAAAATAAAAAACCCTTTCAATATTTGTACTTTTGTTTAAAAATTCAAATACAGCGCTACTGCTCGGAAATTTCTGTGTGTCAGTCCGCACTGAACTTTACGCTTTCTTCTTCTTTGACAAAAAACCGCTTGCTTCAAATAATTGACATTTGGCGTCTTGTCTGTCTGACTTTTTACTTTTTAAATCACACCACAATTTATTGTTTGTCGTATCTTTTATGAGATCTGATTCATTATTGCTTCTACATTATCGCATGACTTATATCCTTTGACTTTTTATTACTATCACACACCCTAAAATAGTAAAAAAGTAAAGTGGATATATGTTAGACCCTTATAAAAGATCTGCCTGCTTTTCCGTTCTGTCCTTATCAGATTTAAATTAACTAAATTAGACAAAGACAACAAACATAATGCAGTCATTTTCTATTGTGGTAAACACAATTAGGTGGTACATATTGCCATTATGAGAAAGGTACAATGAAGTTGTGGCCCTGTGACTGGTGTAAATACCAATAAAGTTATTCTTCTATTCATCCATACACTCACAAAGAATGGATACTACGCCTACAGTAGAAAGCTTATTCGTTTATCCTATCAAATCTTGTTATCATGTTCAATTACAAGAATGTGAAGTAGATAACGTAGGAGTCAAGTACGATCGTCGCTTTATGATTGTCTATGAAGACTTGAACAGATTCATCACTCAAAGGTAAACCAACCATTGACATTAGGAACTACAGACGATCTCAAACTTATTCCTTCTTGTGACGCTTTCAGAAAATACCCTTCCCTGGCTCTTTTGAAACCAACTTTTAACGTAAAAGAGAATACCTTTACATTATCCGCTGAGGGACAGGAGCCTCTTGTTTTACCACTTTCCCAGGATGTCAGTAAGCTGACAAAGCGCATAGTAGAATTATGGAAGGACACTTTGACCGTATACGACGTCGGCGATGAAGCTGGACAATGGGTTACCCAATTCTTAGCCAACCACCGCGAGCATGATTTACTCAATGATCGTAGCGGAGAAAAGAATGAGTCCATCAAAGCTGTACGTTTAGTCCGACTGGACGACCCAAAGCATGGTGTCTATAGTAGACCTGCTCACCCCAAACTAGACGGTATCCACCAGCCTTTTTCAGACGAGTGTCCTATCTCCATGGGATTCAATAGCAGTTTAGATGAGTTAAACAAGAGCTTGATTCAAGCCGGTACTATCACAAAAGACAAACAAATCACCATGAATCGATTCAGAAATAATATTAATATCAAAGGATCCATTGCCTGGGAGGAAGATCAATGGCTGGTGGCCAAGTAAGTTGAAACTATATTATAAGTTATTGCTGATTTTAATAATAGGTATATAATATAGAATTGGCGAGGTCACTGTGTACATCGTACAGCCTACTGCTCGCTGTGCAAGTAAAGTATTTGTTCCATACCACCAGCTTCAAGTCGATGTTCTAACATTCTGTAAATAGTCCCTAATATCGACCAAGAAACTGGCATGAAAGACGCCCAAACGGGGCTCAGCACGACGGATCAAATGAGAACCTTGCGCGAATTTGCAGAGGAGCCCACCAAAGCCCAATTCTGCTGCGATGTGATCCCTCTCACTGCCGGTAAGATTCGAGTAGGCGATAAAGTCGATATCTTGGAGCGTATTCCCGAGCGGTTCAAACAAGGTCCTTTACATTAAATGCAATTAAGTTTTTTATTTATTTTTTGGACATTTTTTTTAAAAGTTTTATGGTAAATGAGCAAGTAGCATCGAGTTGTGCAGAGTTCCCCAAGTCAGTTATGTATGTACATGAAGGAATAAAAACCTTCTCAAGGGACAAAAGAAAAAAAAAAGAGAAAGAAGGGAAAAGAGAGGATCAAAGCTATATCGACCAGATTATCCACAATGTCCTTACCCTCTCTCACGAGCTTTCCTTGGTCCATGATGGTTTTATATTTGCTTTCGTCTTTGGCTATTTCGGCGGCAGCAAGGTCAACTTCTTTCTCTCCAACATCAACCACAAAGCGTATATCGATTTTAAAACCTCTGACGTACTTGCTTTCAGGATACAGTTCTTTCTTTTTGCTTGTTGATACGTCGAGTGTGTACGTCGTATTCCCGAGCGGTTCAAACAAGGTCCTTTACATTAAATGCAATTAAGTTTTTTATTTTATTTTTTGGACATTTTTTTTAAAAGTTTTATGGTAAATGAGCAAGTAGCATCGAGTTGTGCAGAGTTCCCCAAGTCAGTTATGTATGTACATGAAGGAATAAAAACCTTCTCAAGGGACAAAAAGAAAAAAAAAAACGAGAAAGAAGGGAAAAGAGAGGATCAAAGCTATATCGACCAGATTATCCACAATGTCCTTACCCTCTCTCACGAGCTTTCCTTGGTCCATGATGGTTTTATATTTGCTTTCGTCTTTGGCTATTTCGGCGGCAGCAAGGTCAACTTCTTTCTCTCCAACATCAACCACAAAGCGTATATCGATTTTAAAACCTCTGACGTACTTGCTTTCAGGATACAGTTCTTTCTTTTTGCTTGTTGATACGTCGAAAATTGATTCGCCAGATTTGATTCGCATATTGTTGCCAGGTGGAAACATTTTCTTGAACAGCTTGAACCAAATAATGCATGTATAGTCATTCTCGGTGTAGTCAAGCAGAGGATTACGTGCCAACATAGGGTGGTAATCTTTGATAATTTTCAAAAAGTGTTCAAGAATTGTGAGATGGAGTTGTTGCTCAAGAGTGAGATCATTTCCAAGAAGACTTTTAACATATTTGAGCGATCTATCAACATTAAATAGCATCTTTATCGAAAAAGTGTGATATTAAAGGCAAAGTCGAATTGATGAGGCTGTCAATTGGCGAAGGTATCATTTTCAAGCTAGCAAAGTGTGCATGTAATTCCTTCCATTGATCCGCAGAAAAAAAGCGTTATTGGGAGTTGATAGATTCATTAGAAAGATCCAGAATTGAGGACAATCCGTTCGTGATGATCTTGCGGTCGTCCACCGAACATTGCTCAATATCATCCTTATAAGATTCATGAAGTTCCAGAGCTTTGATCAACGTTCCAACTGACATATCTATTCCTTTAACATACACACCGTCGTGTTCGACCTTTTCATTTTGATCATCATCCTCATCTACCACGTTGGTAGTTGTAGCCTGTGATTTACCACTACTGATGTTGCTTGCTTCACTTGACGATCCAGAATGAGAGGCGATAGAGTTAGATTCAGTACATAAGGCCTTTACCGCGTTATCTTCAACAGTTGTAAGTGCCAAGTACTGATTATATTTCCTTTTTAATGACAATTTACATCCACAGAGTAGTCGCGCCAGAATTGGTTGAGCCATTCGTCTTTTCCGATGATTTTCTTTAACGCCCTTAAACGAAAACAGATAAGCTTGTTATGCTCGAAGTGAACCAAGAGCGTATCAATGTCAGCAGAGTATAGCTTCATAACTGAGTTTTTATTGAGCGAGGGGTCTTGCGTGAGAAGAGAGGTGGTGTAGTCTACAGCTGACCATTTCATACACTCAGTTTTACTCCAGTAATCTAGTGAAGAGGCAATATTTTTAGCTATCTCGCAGCCAAAAGTGTTACTAGACTCAATAGTCTTACCTGCAGTGTGTAAAGTTGGAAACACTTTAATCCAGATCGACATAGCAAGCTTAAGGTAAAGAGGATATTGTGAAACACAGGTCCATTTTACCAACCACAAAGAGATTATGCCTCTTGCTTGATATTCCTTTCCCTTTGGATGATGTCTGTTACCCAGAAGCTTCAATAAGCACCTTTTTGCAAAGATAAAAACAAAGAACGTATACGGCAGTGAAGATGAGGCAAAGCGAGAACAGTCTTGAGGGAAGAGCGTATCAATGTCAGCAGAGTATAGCTTCATAACTGAGTTTTTATTGAGCGAGGGGTCTTGCGTGAGAAGAGAGGTGGTGTAGTCTACAGCTGACCATTTCATACACTCAGTTTTACTCCAGTAATCTAGTGAAGAGGCAATATTTTTAGCTATCTCGCAGCCAAAAGTGTTACTAGACTCAATAGTCTTACCTGCAGTGTGTAAAGTTGGAAACACTTTAATCCAGATCGACATAGCAAGCTTAAGGTAAAGAGGATATTGTGAAACACAGGTCCATTTTACCAACCACAAAGAGATTATGCCTCTTGCTTGATATTCCTTTCCCTTTGGATGATGTCTGTTACCCAGAAGCTTCAATAAGCACCTTTTTGCAAAGATAAAAACAAAGAACGTATACGGCAGTGAAGATGAGGCAAAGCGAGAACAGTCTTGAGGGATGTACACCATTGAATTTTTCCAGAATATACTTTCTGTTTAGGGAGGACTTTGCAAGGTGTATGTGAATTTTCATGATAGAGGAAATATCAAAGAAGAAAGAAAAGCAGAAGGAAAACTCTTTTGTAGTCAATATTTATAGAAATATAAGCTAGTTTATCACGAAAGAGCCCAAAAATTGATTTATCATTGACTGAACAATCAAGCTGGATGCTTGCTACTATTTTGATATTTCATTTTCCCCAAAGTAAATAGCACTTGAGACAAAGAGCCCAAACAAAAAAATGACGCCTCAGATTTCATCTATTTTATAGTCCAAATGGTAAAAAAAAGCATTTGTTTGTTGTACTACCTTGAGCACGCCTGTGACTGGTGGAGAGATTTCATCATTTTTGATCCGGTTCCATTCCCCCAGATTGCTCATTTTTCTTTTTTTATCGTATATACACAATGCCTGCCATTAACCTTCCCACTGTCGAGAGTATTCTCGTTTACCCAATCAAGTCCTGTCACTATGTCGAGTTACAAGAGTGTGAAGTAGACAATTTGGGTATTAAACATGACCGTCGTTTTATGATTGTCTATGAAGATTTAAACCGATTCGTCACCCAAAGGTAAGACATATTATGCAACACTATCAAAACTCTCGTGCTTAACCTCCCTCTACAGAAAATTTGCTTCTTTGTCTATTTTGAAGCCTACTTATAATGAAGCCGAGAATACATTTACTTTGTCCGCCGACGGACAAGAGTCGCTTGTTTTACCCCTCAAGCAAGACTTGAGTAAGCTGACTAAGCGATCTGTCAAGTTATGGAAAGACACTTTAACGGTCTATGATGTGGGCGATGAAGCAGGAAAGTGGGTTACTCAGTTCTTGGTCAATCACCGTGAGCATGATCGTGAAAATAACCACAGTAAAGATGATCCTATCACCGAAGACGAGCCTGTCAAACCGGTTCGCTTGGTGACTTTGGACGATCCCAAAAACGGTGTTTACACCAGACCTGCACATCCCAAGTTGGATGGCGTCCACTCTCCATTCACTGATTGGTCTCCCATTTCATTTGGATTTACAAGCAGTTTAGATGATTTAAACAAAGGGTTGTTGGATACCGGAATCAGTAAAGGAAATCAAATTCCTATCAATCGCTTCAGAAATAACATCACTATCAAGGGAACCATTGCTTGGGAAGAGGATCAATGGCTTGTTGCCAAGTGAGTGTTGTAGGAAATATCGTACGATATTATAGTTATTCATGTATTCTATGTATTTACTTAGGGTTGGTGAAGTCACTGCATACATTGTTCAACCCATCGCTCGTTGTACAGGTAATACGTAGTAGCATATCCTTAATGTTAAACCTTCTGCTAAAACGTCAAATGATGATAGTGCCTGGTATTGATCAGGATACCGGTAAAAAGGATGCTTGGGATGGAAAGGGTCCTACTGACTATTTGAAAATCAGACGCAAGTTCGCTGACGAGCCATCCGATGGACAATTCTGCTGCGATGTTGTTCCTTTGACTTCAGGTAAAATTCGTGTCGGTGATAAAGTTGAGGTTTTGGAGCGTATTCCCGAAGCATATAAACAAGGTCCATTACCTCCCACCGCTTAAAAATAAATAAATGTTATTGTTCTACTATTGGATCCTTTTATCAATTTAAGTTGACAGCTCATAAAACCTTATTTAAACTACTTTTTTTTTTTCTCCCTTTCAAGTTTTAATGCGACTTGAGCTTATGAAAAGATTGTTTTTCCGCAAGCGCTGTCGATCTTGGAAAAGTAGAGTTGTTGCTGCTATGTGATGATGGCTTGAAATACTTGACACTTTTTTTGGCCCGGACGATTGTTCCCCGCCGATGGCGCAATGAGAAACCTGTGAATACTATTTGACGTTCTAAAAGCGGTGTTTCAATGCTCTTTGTTTGTAAGCCTGCTTGAGCACTCCATACCTACATCTCCATCCATGTGCAGTAATAAGTTGTTAATGCTATCTATATAAGCATGTATGTTATACAAGTCAGTAGACCTGTTTAGAATTGCCTTTCTACTTTAAAAATAGTACAAAAATAGCAATAATTACTCTATCGGCGATGTCATCAAAAATCAGTTGAGATTGAAAATCAGATAGAATCAGATAAAAAAATTTGGTGCAGAGGGGAAAAAAGGTCCCAGGTTATCAGATTTTTTTTTCTTTCCGTCCCTCCTAACAAAAGCTGCCTAAATTAGAACATTGTCATGGACATTTCACAGTTGCTCAAAGACTGGTTCACTTCAGATAAAACAGAAGTAGAGCCTTCTCTTTTAGCCTATGTGTTGCTCTGTAAGCTTTAGTCCTTTTATGTAAACTATGAAACGAAACGGAACAACTGACTCTTCTTTGTAGATTCTACCAAGAATGTGACAGGAGTCATTGATATAATAGGTTATCTTACCACTTATTGGAAAGAAGACGATGCGACTCGAAGAACAAAGTGTAAGCCGAGAGCGATTGTATGTTGATGCTAGGAGTCCTATAAAACTTACTTTGCTTGTTATAGGTATCGAACTTTTAGCACAGGTGGTGACACCCAGCCAACCTTCACTTGACTCACCCACAAGTAAGTTATTAGTGATAGTTTTTTATAGCTCAAACAGCCTTGTAACATAGTTCCCGTCCATAGTTAATGCCATTGTTCAGTTCCTCGGAGAGCGATTGGGCGATCAAGTACTTGTACCTCGCTGTATAGACATTTACGCCATCGTCATGAGCACCGACATAATATCTAGCACGAACGTAATCCAAGTGTGCAATGGGTAAAAAAAAATAGCAGAGAGTCTATGTCAGTCTCTTATAAGTGTACTTATCGCTTATTTCTTATAGATTATTCTCCAGTCTCAAAGTCAAAAAACTGCCTCAGCAAAGTCGATTTAAAATATTAACCATGCTAGGAAAAGCATTGGACAAATATGCCTCAGGTAAGCTAGAGAATGAACCAAGAAACAAATCATAGCCTCTCATAGTTTATACTATACACTAGAAATTCAAAGATCCAAAATCAATTTTATTGGTGGCTTCATCCATTGTATGGACGGAGAAAAGGATCCTCGTAATTTAATGGTTGCTTTCGAGCTTGTACGCTCAATTATCGACCGTTTCGATATTTCCCGCCACATTGAAGATCTCTTTGACATTGTCTTTTGCTATTTCCCAATCAGCTTTGCAGCCCCACCCAACGACCCCTTTGGCATCACCACCGAGGATTTGAAGAACAGTCTTCGTCGATGTTTAGCAGCCACACCTTATTTTGCCTTTTACGCTACACCTTTATTGATTGAAAAGTTAATGACGACGACAGGCAGTGCCAAAAAGGATGCCATGGAAACTATCAGTCTATGCGCTCCCTCTTATGGCGCACACGCCATCTTACCCCATGCACAGGATTTGTTTGAGGCGTTAGTAAAAGAAGTGTACCAAGGCGCCGATTCAGCCATGGTGGAGGTCGCTTTAGACACCATTCACAACGTAGTAGCTACTTTGGGCACAGGTATCAGTATTGCCAATATTCGTGACCCCGTCGAGAAAGCAATCGACTCTTTACTCCAAAACTGTGTTCAGTCGTTAAAGGAGCCCGAATTGAAGAACGCAAGATCCGCAGCGTATATACTTAGAGCCGCTGCTTCAGCTTCCGATCCCGCTTGTACCTCAGTTACACACACAGCACTACCGATTATATACGAGCAGTATAAGGCAACAGATCCTTCTATTCGTCAAAAGGCCATCTTGGACATTTTGACCGAGTTATTGATGGCAAGCAAGAAGCTATATGGTTCAGTAGAGGACGTTGGATACGGTAAGGTCTACTTGCATGACTCAAATATTGGATTACTCACTCTTTCCTAGATCGTGATTTCCAAACACCTTTGTTAATGTACAAATCGCAAATTTTACAAATATTTATTTTATCGCTGGTTGAATCCGATCCTTCCGACTCGGTATTACGTCAAGCGAGCCTCCGTGGTATCCACGAAATGGTGTTGATGAAGCAATTCTTGAAGCCAGAAGAAATCAATGTCGCAGTCACTCATTTAACGCGTCAATTGATGCGTAAAGACATCAAGTTGAGAGAACTCGCCTTATCTACACTTGGTGTGATTACCAAATTATACCCCGCTGCACTTGGTCAACACACATTCCCTGTGCTCCTTGCCGAGTTGCCTACTTCTGAGAACCCCGTGGCTATTTCAGAACATTATAAAGACGTGCTAGATGCCATTGAGGTGTTGGGCGCAAATCCTGCGGTATTTAAGATTATCGTGGACCCTGTCTTGAAGGCACTTGATTATGCTTGCACCACCATAGGTAAGGAAATAGGAGAGAAGTGGGATAGGGAGAGTGGATGGCATATGAACTGATTCTTTGATAGGACAACAAAACACAACCTATGTGCATGATGTGGTTGCGACAGTACTCTCCATTTATAAAACAGCGAAAAAGGACTGTGAAATCTTGACAATTGGTCAGACAGTGCTATTACCAAGTATCCTCATCAAAAGTATTCCTACCGCCATTGGTGTACCCGGATCATGGTATTTGGATGATACCCTTATTGAGAATTTCGCCATGATTGCCGCGATAACCACCCGTTTGTCAAGTCCAAGGTAAACACGCACTCATCCATACATAGTCATTATTGTTACTCATATTATTCTGCACAGTGATCAACAATTGTCTGTGAATGATGCCTTTAAGCTGTTTGTTGAAGGCGATTTCTCCAATGTACCTTCCTCTTTCGATCCAGAGTATATTAAAAATAGCACACTCAAGATTTTCGGACCCACCGATAAGGTAAGACCCAAATGATTCCAAGTGTCTGACTTGTCTTTATTCAACCTATGATGATACAGGAAAATAAGTCAGTCGATATCACGTTGATGTTTACAGCTATTATTGGAAACTGTTCTAAAGAAGTAAGTCGTTCGTCGTGCCTTGAAAAAACCACACGTATGTCTCACAACTGTTGTGTAGGTCAAGTTGCCCATTTCCAGCATATCCACATTTTTGCAGGAATTGATTCAAACTGCGATCAAGACAGAATGTGAAATCAGGAGGTTGGCTTTAGCAAAGATTGCAGCTTCTATTATTAACAAATGGACAAATGGTATGATTCTATTTTAAAAGGAAAGAGTGGAACAAAAAGACTCATAGTTTATCTGTTTTTTTTAGAAGAAGTGATCCAATGTGTCAAAAGCATATGTGACGGAAGCATTTTACCAACGTTACAAAACGCAACGGAAGATGCAAAAAGCACATTTGTGATTTTAGTATGGGTAAGTGCTGTTGATCTTTTTTTTTTTGATAGACCAACCTTCTAAAAACTGATTGTTGTGTGTAGGTCACCAAGTCCCTTATCATCCGAGGCCACAAATACGGATTTGAGCTGCTGGACAGTATCATTCGACTCTGTGGTTCCGCGACACTGGGAGAAGATGCTGCTGATAGCTTCATCACTTTACTACATCAAGATGAACTCATTTTATCAAAGTCTTCACATGCAACTGTTTCCGTAAGTTTTCAAATTGATTTAAAAAAGGGATTCATGATGACTGAAACCCTCAGGGTGATATAAATAGATTTTATTTAAGCAAAGGGTTTTCAATCATTGCTTCAGAAAGCTCATGGATCACTCTGAATCAACCAACATTTTACAACCAGGTGAATAATTAATATCTCCCTTGTTGCATCCCACAGCTTAAATTAATCTTTTCTTAGATGTACAAACGCATTACTTGTTAGCTTTAGTGAATTTGATACATAATATTCCCACCCAAGTGGCAACAAATGAGATACGCAAGGTAAGGAGGGGGGGGGGGTAATTGACATGTTGTTGTTGTTGTTGAGGCTTTGTTGTTGAGTTTAATTTATACATAGTTGATGCTGCCGATCATCATTGCCCTCTCGTCACACGATCTTAAACTGGTGTCATCTGTGCTTAGCGTAGCACAAGAAATAGTGCCAAACGCCCAAGAGACAGTTGTGCAACACCTCGGCTCCTTCATTCATGCGCTGCTAAGACTGACCCGATTCCAGAACTCTGCTAATGTCAGAATTCTCTCTTTAGACTGCCTGAGTAAAATGGCAACACTAGGAAAACGGGAAACTTTATCGCCGTTTAAGCCCTCCGTCATCAAGGAACTATCAGCAGCGTTAGATGATAAGAAACGTATCGTGCGTAAAAATGCCGTCGATTGTAGAGAAAAATGGTTAAAAAAAAAAAACAAAAATAATGAATATCACTCTAGATGGACTCACCATGATTTTTACGCGTTACTGTAGGTACGCCATTGGAAACAAAACTTACCCATAACCTTCACATATTTCATGGAAAAAGTTACTTGCCGAAAACATTTCGTGTAACAATGCATTACATATGAGACATACACTCTTTACGATTGGCCTTGTATCAAAATCCAACTTTTTTTTTTTTCATAATATTTATTTCATATAGAAGATGATAATACAACACCCAAAAGTATATCACATAATTTCGTTTTCTTATCAATTCTCTCCTCCAATCACCTATCCGCTCCCTCCCTCCTCCTTTAATGCTTTCATCTCTCGCTCCCACCCCCTTACACACCGCCGTAATAAAGGTCCTGAATTCAATTTTAACAAGAATTCAAACAACATGTAAAAAAAAAAAAAAACGCGATCCGAAGACTGAATTGAATCGCAGTTCAGATTGATTGAATTCTACCAAATTCTGTGCACGTAATGATTAATAAGAGCCTGGGTTAATCTTTCTTCTGTTTAAACCTCGGCTTACACCACGCGTAGTAAAAGAAGAAAAAAAACTCAGTGATTTGCAATGTGTATGTTTACGTGTTGTACATATATGGATTTTCCTATGTTTGTTTGTGGATGGGTTCATACATGTCATAATAAACAAAAACTTTTTTAAATTTCTTTATCACATGAAAGGTAAAAAGGCAAAAAAGAGAGAGAGATGGAGTTGACATCTCTGAAACTCCTATTGAATTGTATAAAACGTTGATAATAAAAAATAATTCTACGGTGTGGTTATTCATCCGAAACTTGTTTACGTCCCCGAAAAAGTTAGGGGGTATGATCTACTCTATGAAAATCAAGACGCGGCTCAGTTACAAAAATATATAAAAGCATCTGCAGATATCTATTCTCCCCTTCTCTTTTTTACATTTACGTATTTTCTTCTTTTTTTCATGTATTCATATCCATTGGTTTTCACACTGCTCTTTTCGAGTTGGTTGTTTAGTGTAAATCATGCGTTGCCACTCAGTAATACCAAATTGCAAACCGTATTTTATCAGGAGCAGACAACTATTGTAAAAGACAAGGATTGGTTTATGTCGCAGGAGTATGATATGTTCTCAAGCGTTACAGATTATTATGAAAATATCGTTGATTCCACATTGAGCTCACAAAGTGAAGAATTGCTGTTGAATTTGATCCATCTCAACCAAGGCGCAAAAGAAAGGATTTTACAGGCACAAGCACATTATTTAGGCATTGAGTTGCTCTCAGGTAAAAGAAGATACTGTGGTTCATTTTAAAATGTGATAGTCATCAACTCACACACATTACTATCATCATTAGAAAAACAACTTGCAAAGATGCCGTCTATTATTGGCAAGCATGTTCAAGCCATGAATACCAAAGTATATGATTCCATTGAGAACACACTTACACTCTACTGGCATACTATCTGGGATCCCAAGTTACTCTCAGAGTCGGAAGATGATGTCGAAGACCATATCTTGTCTTTCCTTTCATCATTTAATAGCATTGTCGCCAAAAGTCTTATGGATCAAATTGAAGAATATCAGCTCTTGCAACAGATCCGATATGATGTATTGAACGTGGATGTGGACAATGAGGAACAAGCTGTGGTGGTCTCTTTCTTTGACTGGATTAAAAGCCCCATTGATAATTTATTTTCAACAAAGAAGCCAAAACAAACAATCGAATTGGAAGATGACTTTTTGAGACAGCATTTGACTGATATTCGTACCAATCTTTTAATGGAACTTCATATTCAATTCATGGACTTTTTTGCTAGAGTTCAAACTGACATTATTGAACAATTATCTACTTATTACAATCAATAATTTTACATCCCTAATCTCTTTGTATATTTCATCTTCATCATTCAACCTCCTTCCGTAGCATTTCCCTCATTCAAACTTAATAAAATTTGTATATATTTCTTTTTTTTAATTTTCATGCTTCCACTTTGTTACCACTACTACTTTTTCCCTTTTAGGAGCAATTCAACCTCAGTTATTTTTTTTTAATTTATGTAAGGTGTTCTTGGGTTTTTCTTCTTTGTTTTCCTTTTCTTTCTTAAATACACCATGACGTTTGGCACAGACCTAAAGGTAGAAGACACATACCAAGTCTTTCTAAGCAATAAATAAATAGTATTTTGCTATTCTAGGACCAGATTCCGAATATATTGACGTATGTTGGAGACGGGATTCAAACTTTGACGCAATTCCGTAACTTCATCAAGGACAAGAGTAACATTGAGCGTGAATATGCACAAAAGCTCGATAACTTGGCCAGAAAATATAAATCGCACGGCAAAAAGAGTGTCTCTACACCTACAGGAGATGCTCATCAAGAAGATTACGACTGGGAAGACAACTCGAGGTAAAAAACAACACTCGAGGCGCGCGCAAAGCACACACGGACAAGTCGACTCACTTTTTTTTTTGATAGTACCACCTCTGCTGCCTGGAGTCAGCTATTAAACCAAACCACCATTGTTGCCAAGAGCAAGTTACGTCTAGTAGAAGACTTGAATAACCTTGTCGTCGACTCTTTGAGAGGAGTCGCCGCACGAAAAGAGGATTCCAGAAAAAAGGTGTGTGTTTCCAGAATTCTGCTATTTTGTCGTACTATAAGACTAATAACGCATGTCATTTCGTCATCATCACAGCATGCGTCGTTTTACCAAAAATTAAAGAGCGAAAGAGATAAAACTTATGCCGATAAGGATAAAGCAAAGCAATTATACGATGAAGCTTGTGTAGAAATTGAAAATATCAAGGCAAAGATAAATAAGTCGAGTGGAGATCAAGAAAAGGTAATTTTAAATGTGAATTCATGGATGCTTTAGATATTAATTATATAACAAAGCTTCAACGAGCATTGGATGCTGCTTATACGGATTGCGATAATAAAAAGGTAAAATTGACAATGCTTGGCTCACTATTTCAATTGCTCATATTCTTTTCTTGGCACTTTTATCTAGAATCTCTATTTGCTTGCTGTCAGTGTAGCAAATGCAGAGCGATCCAAGTACTTTGAAGACGATATTCCCATATTAGCAGATGTAAGGCAGAGATGATTATTGCGTTGTTATAATAGTGTGAAAGGGAACTCATATCTTTCCCGTTCAGCATTTACAAGAATTAGATAGTGCTCGTGTGTTGGCATTGAAATCAATCTTGAAAACCTATATCGACCTCGAAACCACATTTATATCCACCGCTAAAAAGAGTCACGATGATAGTTTGGTTTCTATCGAGAAATTGGATCCTGCTATTGATGCTGGTGTATTTATTCGAAGTGCTTTGGGATCAGTGGATGCGAGTGAAAGAGCAGCTAATGTTCAATTTACATTTATGCCTTGGAATGGAGGTGCGAATGCTGCAGAAACAATTATTGATAGAGTAAGTGACACCATGCATCCGCTAAAGAGAAACAGCTAGATAACAGCAATGCATTGCTAGGATGATAGTTTGGTTACAAATGATACAGCAGTTATATTCTTGAACAACAAGCTTTTAAAAGATCGCAAACAATTGGATACACTAGGCGACGATTTGTCAAAGAGATCAGCCGAATTAAATCAGATGGAATCCACAGTAGGATCCATAGAGAACATCACTACAGCAGAGTATGACAAGTCAAAGGAGAAATTGATGGACATTATCAGAGATATCACTCTGTTATCGACACAGAAAGTAAGAGTCAAGAGCGAGGTTGATTTGATTATACAAAGCATTGGTGGTAAGGCAACGAAGATATTTGATGATTTACTGTAGTTTTTGACCTTTTTTGAACTTCTATAGACGATGGATTGCGAGCACAGAACCACGACTTGAAACCATCATCATTTACTATTCCAACATCTTGCGATTATTGTAAAGGAACCATGTGGGGTCTTTCAAATAAAGGATTCACGTGTAGAGCATGTGGATTTAACTGTCATGCCAAGTGCGAGATGAAGATCGCTCCCAACTGCAGCAAGGTCAAGGGTCAAATCAACCCTCAACCAGCACTGTCATCAGTCATGTCATCTAGCGCATCCATCATGTCCAATAGTAGATCTGGAAGAACAAACAGCGTCAGTGAATCCGTGCGACACATACCTACCAATAATTTGACACCCAACAATATCTCACACAGCTACACTAATCCTGCACCTGCTGCGTCATCCGTTGGCGACCTTCGATCCATATACACCTACGAAGCACAAAACGCTGATGAATTGAGTATAACAGAAGGTGATATCTTACATATTGTGGAACAGGATGATGGTTCTGGATGGATCAAGGCACAGTTGGGTAATCAAATTGGTTTGATTCCTGCCAATTATGTTGAGCAGTTAGAAGATACGACGTCTTTTGACCACTCAGAGGATACCTACGATCGTGACGCTTCTGTCATTGATGAACCTACTATTCATACAGTACCTTCAGCAACACCATCACCAGCACCGGAGGAGTACGATATACCTGCACCTCCTCCACCTCCACCGATGGCATCTGCTCCAATGCTTGAGACGGTAGTTGCTTTGTACGATTTTGAGGCGGTGAATGCGGAAGAATTAAATATAAGAGAAGGCGATCGAATCATTGTCACCAAGAAGGACGATAGTGGTTGGTGGGAGGGTACATTGAATGGTCAAAAGGGCGTCTTCCCCGCAAATTACGTAGGGCCAACATAAATAAAGAGTATTTGTACAGAGAGCTGCTAGTCCCTCTTTTTTTTTAAAAAAAGTGTGTTGATTCAAACATTTGAGCAGTGAATATAGGGGTAAAGATGGCCAGTTAAAATATGACCACTGGGTGCGTTTGCTTCATTGATGTTGAATCGACACTTTTTGGTATGTACCTTTTTGGCGTTTTCTGCAGTGCACAGAGTTACGCGATTTTAGCAGATAAACGCGAACACCAATATCGTGTAACTCACAATGCGAACATTGCATCACAATGACGAAACCACTAAAAATATTTCCTCTTTTGTAAATATTATGACGTTTTTCTCCTACCATTGTACTTATAAAAAGGGCAGATCAAAAAAGCTTACTTTTTCTTTTCTTCATTATTATCAATACATAACAAATATGTCTGCCCCATCCAACACTGAAGCCAAGAAAGACCAACTCATCGGTAGCGTCAAGGAAAACGTCGGCTATGCCGTAGGAAACCAATCTCTCGAGTCTGAAGGAAAGGCTCAAAACAGCGCCGGAAAGGTACAAGAGACTGCCGCTAATGTGCAAGCCCATGTTCAAAATGCTGCTGACAAGGCCACCGGTGTTCTTCAAGACGCCCTTCAACCTCCCTCCAGCGTTGAAGCCAAGAAGGATCAAGCTGTTGGAAACGTAAAGGAAACTGCTGGTCGTGCTGTAGGTAACGAACGTCTTCAAGCTGAAGGTCAAGCTCAAAACAATGCTGGTGTCATCCAAGAAACTGCCGCCTCTCTTCAAAACACTATCCAAAATGTTGCTGATCAAGTTTATGATGCCGTCACAAACGCTTATAACGGTGGTCCATCCAAGGTGGATGGTAAGAAGGATCAAGCAGTAGGTAATGTAAAGGAAACAACGGGTCGTGCTGTGGGTAATGAACACCTTCAAGCCGAAGGACAAGCTCAAAATGCTGTTGGCTCTATCCAAAACAGTGCCGCCAGCGTTCAAGGTTATGTTCAAGGTGTTGCTGATCAAGTTTCTGGCGCTGTTCAAGGTGCTTACAATGCTCTCACTGGTAATACCACCGGTGAAGCTGAAAGCAAATTCCAAGAGAAGAAGGGTGAAACTCAACAATTCTTCAACTCCAAGGCTTAAATTACATAGCTCATGCCATTCTTCTATATATTATTATTATATACTTGTAAATAAATTGATACCTTCACACCCCATTTACTTATACTTTATAATTGTTCTTTATTGACGATGAAACGAGAAATGAAATGATAATGTTACAATGCAAAATACATGTGAAAGATTTGAATGAACTGAGTGGAACGTAAACGATTTTACCAGACGGAGCACTTCTTTGTAGGATTCATTGGCGATCCTGCAGGACAATTAAATGCTTTGGCAAACTCTTCGCTATTCTGGAAAGCACCGATATTTCTATAGTAAAGTGGAGCATGCACATCGGTATCCTAGCATAAAAAAAATTGATATTAAACTCTGATTACTATTCTAAATGGCTTCTCTCAGTACTTACGATATCGTTTTGAGCATCACTTTTGCTTTCAGTAGCACAAGTAAATTGAGCTCTACCAATGAAAAATAATTGTTCAGGTGTGTACTTTTCAAATCCGGGTAAAGGTTTCTCAGGTGCACCTCTCTTCTTGATATAGTTATGGTAAGCATTGTATGCGATACGAATACCACCATTATCTGCAATATTTTCACCCAAGACGTTCTAAGTACATGCTCTTGTTAGAAACATTTTACTTGTCAATCGAATCTATGTTTTGATACTTACGGTTCCATTCAAAGGAAGTTCACTGTCCTCAGGACCGAGAAGAGAAAATTTATTATATTGATCGATAAAGCATTGGGCCTTCTTATCGTAAGTAGCACCATCTTCTTTTGTAAAGACTGTGTTTTTGTATCCGTCTTTATCATAAAGTCTTCCAGTATCATCAAGTGAATGCTATACCAGAATAATTAGCCCATGTGTTGTATGCAATTGTAACAATCCTACGTATTTACCGTAAATTCATGGCCAACAATAGGACCCAATGCACCATAATTGATGTATTCAGGATAGCCAGGATTATAAAATGGTGCTTGGAAAACGCCAATTGGGATCTCAATCTAGTGTAATTATGATTGTATAAGTAAGAGGTAGACGTGAATTAGTTTAGTTCACCTACTGTGTTTTCTTGGAAATCGTATTGTGCATTGAATTCATGAGGATATCCTTTTTGACTCCATTCTCTTTCATCCAAAGGATAAGGTAATTTTTCCCAGAGCTTTGTATTCTTCCATTCTTTATAGAAATGAAGAGAATCAACGTAACTGTCTTCTGATTTTAAACCTTGGTAGTATTCCTCCAATGCAGAAGGATTTCTCCAGTCGGGCGATGTGGTACTATAAACTACCTTCTTATCCAAGTTTTCAATCTATTGAGGGAAAAAAAGATTAACATTCATTACAAGAGTACCATCAGAAAATACACTACATACCTTTTCAATGACATTTTTCATGGTTTCCTTACCAATCCAATCAGTATGAGGGAGCATGTCGTGAAGCCAAGTAGTATAGAGCATTTCTACAAATTCCTCTGCTTGCTTCTTCTCTGCAGAGGCACCAAAAGTAGACAAGGCAAAGAATCGGCCCACAATGTCTCTAAAGTTGACACTTGTTTCATGACCACACACAGCGCTTATATCAGTGCTGGCAGGTTCTTTGGGTGTGGGAGCCTGAAAGAGATTCTTGAAACGACTGAGCAAGCTGGAAGATGAAGAAGAAGCCTCTTCATTGACTGTGTCAAGTTTTAAATAGGGAAGTCTATGCTTGACAGTTTGGATGACCAAGTATTCTTGTACCGTTTTGACAGGTGTCTCAGCCAAGATGGCGTCCAAAATTTCTACTTGTTCAGTGGTGAAAGCAACTGGAGTATCTGGAGTGATATAATCATGATTGGCTGTGGCAGCAGAGAGAAAGGTGTCCCAATCAATTAGATGACTACTATTCTTCAATTCATGTAAAGTAGGAACACGCACATCAAAGTCGGGCTCGTCTCTATAAACAAATTGAACCATGTTAGAATACATAAACTTTCTTTTAGCATTTAGAATTACTGCTTACATTTTAGTGATGTAACCAAGTTTAAGTTCAAAGTCAATGTATCTGGAGACGGCAAGTTCAACTTTAGATGCTGACCAAAATGTAAAGTTGCTCTTCTTGCTTTCTTCAAATGCAAATCTTCCATATTCACTATCATCCGATGAGGGACCACCCAATACTTTGTTCAGAACGGTAATGAGGTTGCTTTTATATTGAGCCAAAGAGTCTACGCTGCTATAATCTACATCTTCGTCTAAGCCGGGAGAAGATAGGTATGCTATGCGTTGAGTGTGGTTAAATGGATTGACAGCAGTTTTAATGTCTAGTATAGTGGGAACATCTTGAAATGACGTGGCAATGAGAGCCAAGGCCAATTGCTTGGGATCGATCTCCTCTGCGTTAGGAAACAAGACATTTTCAAGATGAGCAATGTATTTGTAGATTGGTGTAACACCGGCCTTCAAGCGTGCTTCCGTATCAACACAATTGTTATAGTAGTTTTGGACAAGCTCAAAATTCTTTTTGTCAGTGGCGCGTTCATCTTGTGTGTGATAGCTCTTGTCATTTGTTTGGATCTTTTCGGATAAGTCTTCGAATGTTCCATTAAGGATAGAAACAATGTCTTGAAGACTGTGTTGTTGAGTTTGTGCAATAAGGTTATAGGCTGTGATAGATGAATAGATCATAAATAGTTAAGAATAATTTCTCCAGTTATTATCAATTGCAATATACTCACATGTAGTTTTATCTTTCACGGGTTCCGTCTTTAACCATCCACCGCCTAAATAATGCGTACCAACATTCATGATCAGTAATTATGCATTTTTTTAAACTGAGCGCATTGTTTCCTTACAGGTAAATTGGAAAAAATCAGAGCAAGGGTCAATATTGAGGTTGACATTTGCCAACAGGGTTTTACTTAAGGCCAGACAAGCAGGAGTGTTACACACACCGCCAGAAGCTTGTTGCGCAATTGCAGATAAAGTGGTAGGAGCCATCTATAATATTATTGTTATAATATCCTTTTTTGTTTTATTCTGTCACCTCTTGAATAAAAGGACCTCTATTTATATGATCTTTATTGAGGACAATAAATTCAGATCCAAAAATAAATTCGATTTCTCAGCCAGATTTTAAGGCACAGAAAAAAAAAAATAAAGGCCAGCTACAGCAGCACTAAGCCTCGCTCAAGAGTCGTGTGCTACCTCCACATTACTTTTTCTTATTCAGCAATGGTTATACAGTGGCGAGGTAATGTTTGGTCATACATGGCTTACATAGAATAGCAAACATCAGATATATTTGTAGATGTAACGGAAAGGGAAGACCAAGAACAGCGTATGGGGAGTCACTTGAGGAAAGTAGTTGTACTCATAAAATGCAACCTTAACCTCCGCGATACACTCAAGCGGTATGCACATTACTTTTTACTAATCAATTGTGAGTCTTGAAAACAAAAAAATTATTTATATCATGTACGTAGCAGGTCATCGCATAAGCGGGCTTTACTGACTTTATAATCCACAATGAGCCACCTGTAATTGCGTTTGATGACTTCGGCATAAAAGGAACCAAAAAGGTCTCATACAATCAAATCTGTTAAAAATTACTATGTTAGTGCTATATAATGAGATAGTGTCGCGAAAACTTAATTTACAGTGCATGTTATTGTATGTGGATGGCATTAAGAGCAAGTACTTTTACTTTTTTATTTTTGATATATGCATGAATTGTTTCAGACAGCCACACTGGTATCCACCTCATCGAAAACCACCCACTCATCTCCGTAATTTGGTTCGTTGCTATTTCGAAATCCTACAGCTTGAGGCTTCAGCACCAAGATCAAAACAATGGTTGTGATTACTGCGGTGATAAAAATAAACAGCGCATTTCTGGAATACTTTTTCCATTTTTGATCAATCTTTTTGCTGGCCGTTGTTCTTTCCAAATTGGAGCTTGGAGAATACAATGCGCCAATGATCCATAGGGGAGGAAATAGAAATCCATAAGCAAAGTAAAGAAAAGAGGGTCGATTTTTTCGTTTCACTTCAGGCTCCTCGACATGAGCAACAACGGCAGCTTCCACTTTTTCACAATCCTCTTTATCGTAAGGCGCATGAAACGAAATGTTTTCATAGTCATCTATACTGGCTAAACTAGAATGCTCTAGATGTTCCTCCTCTATGACTGGTTCTAGTTCTTCTTCTACTCTGGCAGCAGGAGAAGAGGGGAAAAAATCCCTCTGATGCAATTGCCACATGTAATCCATGAAATTCGTCATCAATTTGACTTTGGTTTTCAGTTTGTTCCTCCTCTGCCTCACTACTCTCTTCATCTTCCGTACTTGAGTCCACTAGTGTTTCACGCTTAATTTTAACTGCCTTCTTTTTGATTTGACGTTGTATCCGAGCGGCAGCTGATTCCTTGTAAGGTGTATCTCGTGTGCCATCATTTAAATCTTTATCAAATCCATTCATTTGTAACATCTTCAACAGTTCTAAACGCTCCCTATATAGTTCTTCATTCTCTATTGGTTTGTTGTTGGGGAAGCTTGACAGAGAAGGGCATGGTAAAATCTCTATTTGTGTATTTCCGTCCGTATATTCATCATCATTTAAGCTGTCTTTCATATGCAGTTCGAGTTGTTTCAAGTTGGGTAATAAAGGGCTTGGTACAGATGGGAATAAAGTATTGGGCTGTTGCTCTTCGCCGCCTCCGTTTGTTGATACTGAAAGAGGCGTATCATTTGGATGGCTCATATGTTTTTTGGCTTTGGGTATCATGCCCATGATGTCTTCTTCGTCCAAAGGCCACTTACCACGGTAAAAGTATTGATTGACGGGTCGTGTAATTCCTTGTTGAAACGACCCAAAGGTATATTGGGGATCAAACAATGACTCCCATCGCTTACTTTCTTCGGCAATGGTCTTCTTTCGAGCTTCGTGGGGTTTATTGGAAAATGGGAAGATCGCAGCTGGATCCAATGGTGCTGTGTTACTGCTGTTTCCTATCCGGGTATAATCTGTCATATCTACACTACAGTGAGTACGGTGAGTACTCGCATCCATACTTGATTTAACACTGTCGAAATGTTGCTGTGAAGAAATGGGTGATACGAATTGTGAAGAGGGCTTGCTGACTCCTTCCTCCTCCACTTCCTCTTTTTCCTCTGTCATTTCGGCAATTGGGATACCGCCTCTTACGGCCTTGGTGGATGATGAAAATGATTTCTTGA
Source organism: Mucor irregularis B50 (assembly GCA_000587855.1). Classification (NCBI taxonomy): domain Eukaryota; kingdom Fungi; phylum Mucoromycota; class Mucoromycetes; order Mucorales; family Mucoraceae; genus Mucor; species Mucor irregularis. Next base: position 78,759 of record AZYI01000120.1, on the reverse strand, counting down.
GAATTTCCGAACGTGCATTTTTCATTGAACGCAGCTTTCGTCTTCGATTTGCAGTGCTATTTGATTTCTTGATACTCATATGTGACGGAATAATGGGAGGAAAGTGAGAAATGGTAAAAATGGATTGAGGGTCTGCAAAAGCTATATTTCATGTTATATACCGTCAAAATGGGAATTTATGCCCGGAAATTTTTTCTATTATATTAAACTTGTTTGTTGTTTGAGTTCCTGAGGTGATCGGAGGCTTGTATGTATTCAGATCAGTTTTTTTTTTCTGCATCCGAATTATAGGCATTTATTGCCCTTATTTTTTAACTTGAATAAAGACGCTAAAAGTTGTTATTCAAAGCAATTGAGAACATTCGTTGTTTTTTTGTTTTCATTAGGATGCCAAATTTGGAAAATAAAGTTACAATAATGAACCCTACATATTTATATAAGCGCTCGGATCCCCATCACTGACATGATGATCTTTTCTAGTTTTTTAATTAACAGAAACCTTGAGAAGCCCATTATGTATCCCTACAAAGAAGAAAAACTCAGGTATAAAGAGGCTCTTGACAGGAAGCATCCAGAAACTGAAGCCGTGGCAGCCAAACACCATGCGAAACAGAGTAAGTCTGTGTAATCAATGACGTTGTACACAAATCAAGTGGAATCATTGATTTACTTACAATTCATTATTTAGCCCATATCAATATGACATTTGACACTGTCGAGGACGTTGCTGGCTTTGCAAACGCGGTATTCAAAGGCGACAAAGATAAAGTGTATAAAGTCGAACCGAATTTCCTCAACCCCAGAAAAACCGATGAGTTATTTCATGATTACAGTGCTAATTGCACAATTATGTGATACGAGATGAGTTCGCGAATCTCTCCTTTAGGCCAGGAAATAAATAACAATAACATTTTCCGTATATAATATATTACAATAATAAAGAATCGTTTCGACTTATCCCCTCTTTTTTTTTGTCTCTCTCTTATTTTTTTTCCTTCATACAATGGATTATTATCACGGCGACAGCCCATATTATCAAGGCGGTGATATGATGAGTTCACCCCAACAGCACCAGCAGCAACAGTATTATTATCCTTACAAAGGCAATTATCGACGCCCCCAGCAAAGGAGGTACAGCAGTAGTAATCACAGCAGCAGATCGAGAAGACATGATAATCGTGTTCACAACATGGGAGACCCTTCATATTATTATAATAATGATGAGGAGTTGCCTAGTAATCCTTATTCACCAAATTATTATGATCGACCCTTAAATCGTCGTTCTATGTATTATAAAAATGAAGACGATGATTATTCTTCTTATTGTACTGCTTCTGAGTATAATTCTCAGCAACTCTACGATGAAGAAGTCTACAACTCTCCAATCAAAAGCAGTGGCAGAAGATTGAGCAATAACACTCAAAAGGTACAAAAAGAAGATGTTACTACTAGTATCAATTTTAAACTTAAACTTGACTAATGTAATCTCGCGTGCCCCTTAGAGCCACGATTATCCCATCACTCCCGAAGAAGGAAGAAGATTTAGTTATCCTAGTAAAGAAGATGATAACATAAACTATGGCTATCCCGATGACAATGTAAACAATACTGAGGCAATCACACTCACATCCGCGTACAATCAATATAATGCAGAAGACATATATCACGGAGATGAGGAGGAAGACGAAGAAGAAGAGGAGGAGGAGGAAGAAGATCCTACCACGCAAATGAATACAAAATTTAATGCAGAATCCAACGTGATGATCAATTCGAATCATGGCAGCCCTCACAGTATCACAGCAAGTAGCACGATCATCAATTCCCCACAACAGCAACAGCAGCAGCAGCCATCAATGAACCTTGATCAACAACAGCAGCAAACAGTGTTACCCAAATCAACTTGGTTCAAAAACGTGGTCAGTACGACAGCCCTTGTGTTTAAAAGAAAAGTCAAGCAGTTCCGAAAAAGGGACTTCATGACGCAAGAAAGCCCTGTCATGCTGCATGGAGAGCAAACGCAGCCTGCAATTCAATTCATCACAGCAACAAATAATGAATTATTAGGGGACGTTCTTGATGCACAACAAGAGAAAGAAATTCTTTCACAGCTTTCCACGCCTAATCTTAGCACTACGACATTTAATATGTCCCCCGAAAAGACTAAAATTACAAATCTTGATCGTATCTGGGTATTTAGATTAATAGATCCTAATCAACCACCTCCAGATGCCAACGCGACGAGTGTTGCTTGGATAGGGTTTGACTATGAAAATCAGATAGCAATTGAAAATCATTTAACACAGGCATCGACGTTACCCAAAGATGAACAATTGGTCGTCTTTTACGACTCCCATATTCGGTATGGAAAGATGCCAGTGATTGTTACACCCGGTGAGAACAAGGGCTATTACTTTGCCAACGAAGAACAGACAGACCTGATTATGCTTCAGGTCACTTTTATCGAGAATAATCACAATAAGGTGACATTTGTGTACAGAGTTTAAAAAAAAAATCGCATTAATAAAAAATAATTTTTCTTTTCCACTTTTTACATTTTTGTTTATTATGGATTCTATAAAATTACTGTCGCTTGATATTCGAGAAGCATTTGAAGGGGATAAGGTACATTATTTTTACCGGCTTGTCTTGTGCATGAGATTGAAATGACATAGTTTCATACAGCATTGACATGGTTACCTGAATCCGAACGTCCATCTGTAACGCGATTCAAATTCGAACGCGATCAAAAGCTAGCGTTAGGTAGTTTATTGCTACGTCGACATTATTTTTCGGAACTATTACAGAAGCCATGGCTGGAACTTGAGTTTGACCGATACCTCCCTGGAGGCAAACCGTATTTGGTAAGTACGGCTAAATTTTTCATTTTTCTGCCCTTTTTTTTTTAACGAAGGGGGGAGGGGAAAACAATAGAAGGGCCAAAAAGATGTCGTCGTCGATTTCAATGTTTCGCATGAGGGGAATTGGGTTATTTTTGGCGTATCATTTCAATTGCTTATTGGCATAGACACAGTCACTGTGGATCGAACCATGCTCTCTCCAACAGACTCGATCGATTCATTTGTCAAAAGTTTTCATTCTCAAGTAAAGTAATAGTAGTAGTAATATGAAAAATAGAGGGAAATTCTTCTCCTTTCTAATTTTATGTAAAGCTGACAGGCAATGAAATGCAACTCATCCAGCAGAGTGAAGATCAATTACAGACCTTTTTTGAGCTTTGGGGATGCAAGGAAAGTTATATCAAAGCGATTGGTGTTGGATTAAATTTAGAGTTGAACAAACTTGATTTCACAAACGAGAATAATCAGGTATCTACCTAAAAAAAAAAGTACAATACATAGAGCGTTATCTTTTTTAATTATTCACCTCCTTAAAAACACAAAATAGATTCAGATGAGTTTTGAGGGTAAAAGATTAAATTCGTGGTGCTTTCACCTAAGTTACCTTGATGACAAATCCATAGCTGTCATTTGTTGTGGATCCAAAGACGAGCGAGTAAAAATAGATCCTAAAATCATTGACTTTTCCAAATCAACAAAGCTCCTTGGTAGTCAGACTAACAAAAAGCCCTTACATGTATTCCATAATGTGAGATATCAAGATATTCAAAACAATAAATGGCTGTCGCGCAATTAGTATTTGCCTCACGTGAGGGAGTTGAAAACTACACAGATCATCCCCTTGAGCCCGTTTATATTATAACTGTTATTTCCAGCATATCGATCGTGTCCTTTTCCTCTTTTTTTCATATTTTCATTTATTCCTTCTCTATACATATATACCTAAAAAAAAGATGGGTTGCTGTTCATCTAGTCTGGTTGACCAAGACTATTTAACAACAACTTCCGAAAATTATAACCATAGTCAACATAATAATAATAATGATACAGCCACCTCTATACCCTTGCCTGGTGTTTATTACAGTAAAAGCAGACCATTCAAAAGAGTAGGTTTAATGTGGACTTCAGATACACCAATTACCGCTACACAATTAGAACAAAAACGATACCTTTTCTGGGAAACAGCACCGAATTATGGGGTATGTAAGCGATTGAATTGATTTAAAAGTAGTTACACTTTCTAAGTCATTCCATGAATTTAGGGAAAGCTTGAGATTTGGCAAGCACTTCAAGTGGCATTTTCAGAAACAGATGTCATTATAGCAAGATCGATATTAGAAGCAGCCAATGTGATTTTACCTACAGGAAATCCATGCGAAGGATGCTTTGATGGTAAATATTTATGTGCAACTTAGTATTATGTTATGCTTAAAAAATTAACAATAACAACAATAATAAAAATAGAGCTTGGAAATGAGTACACCATTCCTATCTATTGTTTAGTGCCACCTGCCAATTTAATGGACGACGACGACCAAGATGATTTCACATTCACAGCAACAGCGGCCTTACCAGACGATAAAATAGACTGCTCGACACTCAACCCATTCACACAAAGTATTTATTCCCCCATCGATAACGAGCATCTCGTGCGTGCACCGGATAGTTCGTCCAACCCTTTCTCCATTATCGTTCGTTTATCGACAGATAAAGATGTAAAAATTGTTATTCATTCAAAAAAAGAAACCATTGGCATGCTTAAAACTCGAATATTTGAATCCAAAGAAGCGAATCTTGATATTAAAAAGCACGTTGTAAGATTCATCTATTTGGGTCACATTTTATTGGAAAACATGTCGATTTTATGCGAAGAAGATCTTGAAGACATTGATCCTGAGCAGGCTTTTGCTCAAAAAGGGGCAGTTCGCATAACAAACGATTGTGTGATTCAAGCACTGGTCGCTACAAGAAAGGAAACAATAACAGCATCAGTGCCACAGCCTTAAATACGTTACGTTTTTTTTTTTTTTTTTTCTGTTTGCAATAAAATATCCCGCCCGCGCGCTCCCCCAAGTCTTTCGCGCGCGCGTGCGGAGGACAAAGTGATGCGTGCCAGTCACGCGTCGCTTCATATATTTTTTCAACTTCATATTTGGGAATAATTTGACTAGTATTCTCTCCCTCTCTGCAGACCCTTCAATGTCGTCCAGCTTAAGCAATAGACTAGGTTTAAGGAACCCACCAAGTAGTAGCAATGAGAGTGTGTCAGGAATCAGTAGAAAGAGACCAGCTACCTCGATTTCTAATTCCTCAATAAATACTTCGACTGCGAATAAACGACCGCAATCTCATCGAATGTCTATAGCCATGGAAAGGTTACAACTAAGCTCAGAGACCATGGAACCTCAACGACACTCTTTTGTTGAACCTGGACCTGTAATGGAATTACAACAACAACAACAACAACAGCCTTTGCCTATGCCTCGTCCATCGGTCTTTTCTATGCAAAACTCAAGGTACACATAATATATGCGTACATACTTTGACCCCATTAGCACTCACTCAAACTATATAGGAGGGCAAGTTCAATTGTGCGCAACCCCAACACCCTTACACCAGCACAGAAAGTCATAAGTAAATTCAATTCCCCTGATAAAGCACCGCCTCGTAGACCAGCCACCGATATGCGACTACTCAAAGATCCAGGCACACAGCGCAAATACTTGAAAGCCATTGTAGAATATTTGAACGAAAGTAATTACAGCGGCGTGCCGCCACCTAAAAATATGCGTTCACTTGGCGGTAAAGACTTTCAAGCCATGTTTCGATTCTTCATCGAAAAGCTTTTACCCAACCACACATACAAAAAGAAGTTTGAAGACGAAGCTATGGATATTATTCGAGATATTCAATACCCTCTTATCGATACCATCAGTCCGAAAGATTTCTTGGCTATTGGAGCACTCCATTCACTACCCGCATTTTACGCTCTGTTGCACTGGTTAATGCAATGTTGTAGACAAAAAGATAGAGTTATGGCTATAACGAGAAAGGAGAGGGAAGGAACAACATCGTTGACACAATTGATCCACTCAGGGAGACTGTTTTATTCTTTTAGTGCGGAGAGTTATAATGCAGTTTTCAATGGGAACGCTACAACGTTAGATCCACAGATCAGAGGCCTTAAAGCTAAATTTGGTAAGAAAAGCATAAGCATTAGCCGATCCACTTGTTAAATAAAACGATAAAAACCTAGATCAAGCTGAAAGGGAGGTGACACACAATATAGAGCAAGCAGAGAGAAAAAAGGAATTATTACAAAGGGAACACGAAGAATTATTAAGGAATAAGGTACATCAAAGTGCATATATCCAATGGGGGACAAGTTCACAATGAACTAAACTTGATTACTTCATATGCAGCCTCCACTCACAGTGCTAAAAAATCAATTGGAAATTTTGAAAAATGATAGAGCCAAGTTTATTAAAGCGGGTGAAGATAAGAGTGCCAGAATTGAGAAATACAAGGATCAGAACGCTCGAGTGCAGAAAGAAATCGATCGTATGACAACCACTCGAGAACAAATGGCAGTGGAGCGAGATGAGATTCAAGCCAATTGGAAAGCGAGAGGCACTTCTTTGGAAGAAATAGAGCAAGTGGAGCGGGAACATCGTCAAGTGAATACAGAACTTACGGAACAAAGTACGAAATATGAAGAAGTTATGCGATCCATTCAAGATATAGAAGGGAAATCAACTAAAGCGAAAGCTGAAATTGAAGCTGTCATTCAAGAATACAATAGTAAACTAAGTATGATACCCGAAGCGACGGACGACATGAAAGTCACGTACAATGAACATGGAAAGGATCTGCGCGAAATTTTGAATGTGGATATAGAAAACCATATCATTGTGAGTTTAAATGTTTGGATATCTCCTATAGTAAGGTGTACTAATTACTTTCCTTAGCCTCGTTTAGAGAGATATGAAACAGATTTAAGGAAACAAAGCGTCCAATTAACAGAAATCACTTTAAAACAACGTGAAGAATTGAATGATAAGCGCACAACAATGGAAGAGAAGTTGGCGAAATTAAAATCAGACAAAGATAGAATCGCTAAATTGAAAGAGGAATACGAAGAAATACATGCAGTAAAGTGTGTTTTGTTTTTTAATATTTCCTTTTATATTTAACCTTCTGTTTATTACAGCGTGCTCAGGAAAAGAACAATAGAGACAACATGTTGCGAGATCAGTACGAAGCAGAAAAGAAGGCCAAGAGAGAGAATATTCAGAAACAATATGATGAGGCCAAAAGCCGACTTGAAGGGAAAAAGCTAGAGTAAGTGAGAGTGCTTGAGTGATGTTGGAATAATTTATACTAAGTAAGTGGATTGTAAATTAGATTAAATACTGTGACACAAAAGGTAGAGTCTGAAATGGCGGATTTGAAAGCCTCGTTGGAAATTGCAGAGAAGGAAGTGAGACAAGCACTTGAAAACATGTCTCTTACTACAGATAATTTAAAGCACGAAGTGATGAATTGTGGTATTTACAATCAAGAAGCATAATTACACAACGTGGATGAAAGGGTTTCATAAACATATGAAGCGTCGTCATTGTTTTTGTTATGCTAACGATCAAAATAATAAAAATAATTACTATATTTTATATGTACGAATTTTTCGTTTTCGATCATGGGAATTTCCATTTGACACATTTGTTATTTTATTTGTTATTTCATTGTTGAGCTTGGGAATAAGAAAAACTTTGAAACCTTTATGGTATAGAAAGAAAGCATATTACATATCAATACGTTATATGAAGCTGTTAGGTGTAAAGAAAAAAAAATAATAGTAAATAGTATAAGTAAGATTAAAGCGAAATAAAGATAGTTGTTGCAAGTTATATAAAAAACGAGAAAGACAGAAAGAGAGAGAGAGAGAGAAAGCGTGTGTACTAATATATAGGCAGTGTACGTGTTATGAACAAGAGGAAGGGAGGGTTGTATATCTATAAGAGTGAATTTGATTGTATTTAATGATACAATTTAGGACAATCTCTATAATAAATCATTTATATTAAATATACAGATAGGAAATAAATGTCAAATAATTAATTTGGTAGTTACCTTGTCTTGTGTGAGAAAGATCCACACGTACAACATTTACGGGTGACAGTATTCACAGGAAGAGACAGAGAAGTAATGGTGTTATTGTTGCTGTTGTTGCAAGAAGAAGTAGCGTTGATAATACAGTTCATTGTTCAAAGATTTGTTGATTGTTTAGAAAAAGTAAGGAAGAAAAAGAAGGGAAGAAAGCAAAAAAAGGGCATCTTTATACTCCTCCCGAAAAAAAAAAAAAACTTAAGGGGAATGGAAAGGAGTAGTAGTAGTAGTGATGGTATTACAATAGTCTTCCAAACAATTCTGTATTATGAAGCATTACAGTTTCTGTCAAACCCAAAAATGCTCCATTTTCAGTTACGACCTGACGATCCCAAGCCATAAGTGCTTTCTGCTGAGTATCTAAGATAGGCCTAAAGAACCCAATATTTGTTTCATTGTGGTTAGTCATATTATACAATATATCCTTTTTGAAAAATGTAGTATTGAAGCGCTTCCAAAGCCAAATGGACAGTAAATTGTTACATGTGAACGAATTCAGATTGTTTAGGAATTCGTATAATTCAAAGTAAGGAACAATAGTTGAAGTAGTGTCCACTGGAAGGGCCCTATTTCTCTTTGATGAACTTTGCTTCTCCAGGTAAAGATAGTGCTGAACCCATTTCTTTGGTTCGCTGTACACTTTAGTCACTTCGTCTAGGACGAGAAAGTTTTCATATCTCGTAGAGTCGATCCTTTCATTGCGAACTTCGACTTCGAGAATAGTCCAGCCAAGACCTGACACTCCCACAGCGAGCTGAATAGGCTTATATTGTAATGGTATTTGACACAAGAGTCTCCATAGTCGAAGTTTATTAAAGATAGAGTGTTGAACAATAAAACTGTACACGCCACGGTTTAAATAAAGTAATTTCAAAGTTGTAATGTCGTTTGTCCAAACTAGAATGTCTTTACTGGAATCAAGGTCATCCTGAAGACAAAGCTCTACAATCTTGTACACTAATTCAATAGGTAGTAGCTGCTTCATATTGTTACTTTAAAACAAAACGTCCTGAATATCTCGGGGCTCTAACTGAACCTATTCCAAAATGGTAAAATGATCGGGTTCTAATTATTCCAATCGAGACGCACACATGATGAATGACAGCCTATATGTATATAACACGACTATGTATCATAATTTGTATAAATGTGTAAGATGTTCTTAATAGTGTCGAAAGTAAATAATTAGTCAGGAACCAGTTATATTTTATTATTGCAGTAAGGAAAAAAAAAAGGATGTGTGAATATCCATAAAAATGACTAATATTTACATGGAATACAAGAAATATATATATTTCTCATAGTGGATGTTGATTGTTAAATTTTTTCTGTTCCATAGTAGGATATATTGCTTTTTTCTGTTTCCTTCTTTTACGCAAATACTAACATTTGACATGAATGTTCTAATATAGCTTACATATTTAGTATCTACTAATGTACTCGATAAATGTATGTAATTGTTTAAATTGAAATATAAAGTCCCTAAGCCCATTCAAACTAAAAGATACCCTTGTCAACTTTATTACGGCTGCCACGCTTCTTCACACGCAACATAACAATAATAAGCCCCATTTCAAGACCATGTTTGACTTTCATACAAAAAGCATGGTTCCATTTCTGCTACGTGTTACATACATGCACACATGTTAACGTGACAAAAAAGAGAAAAAGAAGCTTGTATGTGACGTTTTACTTTATTCTTTTTTAGCGGATTTACATACATTTACATTCAAGGAGAGACCGCGTACGAATGGTTGCCTGGGATTGGTGCGTATCAAAATGATATTTTACTTTGACGGGTAAAACGTAACTTTAAGAGCAAGTCATATAAACATATATAGGTGAAGCACACAATAAAAATAATTATTTTTCCAGTACGTACGACAAACAAAAAGAACAAAAATTTTACGGGCAACAAAAGGGAGAATGTATGTATGTAAATTTATTATTGTATGTACAGTAGTAGTATTATATCGTTTAACTTTCTATGTATATTTAAGAGTTGAAAGTCTTTTGGGCTTCACCCTTCTTTTCTTGAACCTTGTTCTCGGCTTCACCAGAGGTGTTACCAGTGAGAGAGTTGACAGCACCCTTAACAGCACCAGAGACTTGATCAACGGCACCTTGAACATAACCAGCAACATTGGCAGCAGTTTCTTGAACAACACCAGCGTTGTTTTGGGCCTTACCCTTGGACTCGAGAGATTCGTTACCTACAGCAGATCCGACGGTTTCCTTGGCGCTACCGACGAATTGATCTTTCTTGGCTTCGGTTCTGGATGGAGAGGACATGTTGAGTATTTATTATTATTTGTTTAGTGAATTAATAATGTTCGAAAATCTGCTGTTTCGCGCATTATTTATATACTTTCTAGCAGTATACGCATTAGCGCGTACGTCATGAGGAAATCACCATAAAAGGCAAGTGTCAATCTTCGTCATGATGATTTTGAGTGAAGAAGTCGCCTCCTTAAAATCATTCAGCATATTATGCAGAAAAGAAAAGCACCTAATACCAACGTCATGGAGAATGTTCCCCTGAGCTAAAGAATTGATCACCGTAGTGTTGTCTGACTCAAAAAAAAATAGCGTTTATCACTAAGTGAAACTATTTTCAGCCGTCTAAGTAGGTCTCAAAATAGTATAATTTGAGTGTCCCTGAATTGGTTTCGTTACTACGCAAAAAAATATTTGATGATTGTTTATGAAGGGTGGGTTGCATTATATGTTTTTGCGCTTGGTTGTGGCGGGCTCTTCCCAGTGATCACTGTTTTTAGCCTCTTCCTGCTTGAAGACTTATTTATTAGGGTATTACCTACCCGATGCAATCCTCTGTGCCTCAAAATTTATTTACAAAAACACCTTTGCTTACAAAGTCATGTGGATATATATTTTACATTTCTGTATGACAAGTACCATCATGAGAAAAGTTTCAGGGCAACTTCAAGATAATGGAGAGAGTGTGTACGTTAAGCACCTAATACCAACGTCATGGAGAATGTTCCCCTGAGCTAAAGAATTGATCACCGTAGTGTTGTCTGACTCAAAAAAAAATAGCGTTTATCACTAAGTGAAACTATTTTCAGCCGTCTAAGTAGGTCTCAAAATAGTATAATTTGAGTGTCCCTGAATTGGTTTCGTTACTACGCAAAAAAATATTTGATGATTGTTTATGAAGGGTGGGTTGCATTATATGTTTTTGCGCTTGGTTGTGGCGGGCTCTTCCCAGTGATCACTGTTTTTAGCCTCTTCCTGCTTGAAGACTTATTTATTAGGGTATTACCTACCCGATGCAATCCTCTGTGCCTCAAAATTTATTTACAAAAACACCTTTGCTTACAAAGTCATGTGGATATATATTTTACATTTCTGTATGACAAGTACCATCATGAGAAAAGTTTCAGGGCAACTTCAAGATAATGGAGAGTTCTTTCATCTAGAACCTGCTTGGACGTCGAGTCTTTTAATTATGCAATTTGCCTTTTGAAGAAGGTCACAGCAGCAAACGTAACTAAACAAAAGCCGCGGTTGCTTGAGTGTGTGTGTGGATAGACGAGCTTGATAAGAAACTGTTTGAAACATCTGAAATCCGGAACTTCCGTGCTGCGGTTTCGATCGAATGCTCATGAAATCTTGATAGACACTCGCCATGTTCAATATGATCTCAAATATTCTGAGCTATGTATTACAAGTATATCAGCCCCTTTTAAAAAAAAGTAAAATCGGCTTGCCTTTTGTTCATCATATCTAGCAATTCATCATTGGATATATGATTTATAATACAATCCCTGTGCTTTGCATTGCAAATAGATCAGCGCGCTGGACAATAATTGATCAGAATCCCAAGTATTTTCGAAAGAGAATTGTTTTAAAGTACAGATGTATACTTTATCAGAAACGGGCTTTCATTATACTAGAAAGAACTCTATGATGTACTTAAAGTTGTTTCCTATATTTAAACATAAGAGCACCTACACTCTTACGTGTTCTTTCCAGTAAAGTTAAACTTTGCTATCCGTTAAGTATTCAAAGTTCTTAATCAATGTGCACAAGGCAAACCTCGAAGCCGTATTTTTCACATTTTTAACACCATCAATAACATTCGGTTGGCCCTTGGTTATTTTTTAGGCTTATAACCGTATCAGGAGAGTAAAATATGTAATGCCTGGTTATTTAAAACACCATCTGAAACCTAGTAAACATGACGTTGTAGAGGAGGTGTACTAAACTACTGTGCTGTTCCGAAAACCCTTCTTTAGGCGTAGGAGAAAAGAGAGAGCAGTAGAAGGGTTTTAAAATTAATCCATCAGTACTCGTGGGTGATTTGAGTATTTGCAAACATGAGAAATAACGATACGAAGATCGAGATGCGATCAGGTATTAAAAATATTATATTAGCTTCAAAATGTTTCATTCACTGAGTAATTATCCATCTACGCATGGTTTTCACATTACGGAATACTTTTATTTGAGATATAGGATCAAAGTAGGTTGAGCCAGGCCACTGTGTAGTTACTTGACCAGTCAGTGCACACCTCATTCGTATAAACATTTTCAAAAGACAATAAAGTATACAGGTTTGGAAGGTATTATTTATTTACAAACATTACATTAGCAGTTGATTTCTACATAAATTAAACGTCATTTAAGAGTTGAAGGCCTTTTGAGCTTCACCCTTCTTTTCTTGAACCTTGTTCTCGGCTTCGCCAGAAGTGTTACCAGTGAGAGAGTTATAAGCACCTTGAACAGCACCAGAGACTTGGTCAACGGCACCTTGAACATAGCCAGCAACATTGGCAGCAGTTTCTTGGACGACACCAGCGTTGTTTTGGGCCTTACCCTTGGATTCGAGAGATTCGTTACCTACAGCGGATCCGACGGTTTCCTTGGCGCTACCAACGAATTGATCTTTCTTAGCTTCAGTTCTGGATGGAGAGGACATTTTGAGTGTTTATTGTTTGTTTGATATATTAGTAGTGTTTGATAAATCTGCTGTATCGCGCATTATTTATATACTTTTCTTGATATTCGCGTTTATGATGTACGTCATGGAGAAATCGCCATAAAAGGCAAGTGTCAGTCCTTTGAGTGAAGAGAGTCGCCTCTTCAAATTGCACAATATCAAAGGTACCTAATATTAACGTCATGTCGCGAACTTTAAACTGCATCGATTATTCTACTCCGGTTGGAGAAAAAAATTAAATGATATGATAAATAGTTTCGAAAGAAAAGGGAAGCTATTGTTAAGAGGTTCCTGCATGATGAAGATGAAACGCCTGCTACTTCCGTTTTTGGAAAGAGATGTTCAGATGGCTGTACATAGAGCTAACCATTAAGCTAAAAGTTGGCTGAAACTGTGACAATATAATGTGACGCATGACATTTACAATTCATAATGAGCGGTACCGGAATAAGTCAAAATGTGTGTAGTATATATCGTGGTTACATTTAAAGGGCCAACAGTGATGGAAGTTTCCCATTCCCTAAACGGTTTAGATTGGTGACAAGAAAGGATGCAGGATTTTGTTTACTCCATATTAGTGCATGCATGGACCACCTTTGATGGCTCACCAAGTATAAGAGTATCATTTAGGAAGTAACATAATCATGAATCGTTCGCACAGTGAACACGTATTATTACAAAAGTACTAAAGCTGTGAATCATTGGCTTTCGCGCTGATCTTTACATGTCCGCTCTAGAGAGAATTCCAAAAGTATGTTCAGTGATATTTTATATACTCGAGAACGATGACATTTACGAGTCATATGTCAATCTTCGTGACTTTGATGTGTACAAAAAAGAAATACATGTTGATACGCGTTGAACAATGAACACAGATTATAAAGGCAGTAGAAAATAGAGTGATTTACAAGGTATTATTTATTTACAAATATTACATTAGAAATAGCTTTCTATATATTACACTTAAGAATTGAAAGTCTTTTGGGCTTCACCCTTCTTTTCTTGGACCTTGTTCTCGGCTTCGCCAGAAGTGTTACCAGTGAGAGAGTTGACAGCACCCTTAACAGCACCAGAGACTTGGTCAACGGCACCTTGAACATAACCAGCAACATTGGCAGCAGTTTCTTGAACAACACCAGCGTTGTTTTGGGCCTTACCCTTGGACTCAAGAGATTCGTTACCTACAGCGGATCCGACGGTTTCCTTGGCGCTACCAACGAATTGATCTTTCTTAGCTTCGGTTCTGGATGGAGAGGACATTTTGATTATTATTTGTTTCGATTAATTTAAACTAAAGAAAATGTTATCGAGTGGAAAAGCTCATTGTATTTATAGCAAATTTCAACAAGACAAGCGTCATGATGATGATCCATAAAAGGAAAATTATCTTTTTTAGATCGTCGCGTTTGTCGTCATGATGATTTTGTCGCTGTTTCAAAGATTTCCAAGTGGACCTATCACCAAATACATTAACGTTGAAAATTCAATTGACGGCTGCGAGAAACTGCATCATTATATCATATACACACTTTGTGTTAAAGTACGTTGGTTTATGGTAGTTTAGAAGCAACAAAATCAAACGTCATTGCTGCTTTATTTTACTATGGTAATCCAATTTGATGGTAACATGTAGGAAGTTTCTATTCGCGCATGGTGTTCAAGATAGTTGACTGCATGTTTGAAAGCTAATTGAGGATTGCCTACTTGCTACAAAAACACATTAAAAGCAAAAAAATTCCTCTTGCTCGCACTTGAAATCTCTCTTGAAGCGAGTCAACCGCTTTGTTTTCATTGATTGTATTACATGACACAAACACAGATATTTCTGCAATGTACCACGAAGAGCTATCAAGATCATGTAACAGATACAAGTTATTCTGCATCACTCTGCATTACCTCTGGGGCAATGCAATGTGTGTATATATTATATTTTAAAGAGTCTCTTCTATTTACGTGTTATCAATCGAGGGAGCTGGTTTTCTTCAGAGGTATGTTATTGCTATTATAAAAAGTCGTATTACTTATAAGAAGGATTCTCACAACTGAGTACAATGAAGTCACGCATGATATTTGATCAAGAATATAGACATACAGAATAAGAAGCATTGTGACCGAACACGAGCGTACGACCACTTTAAATAAACTCACTATCCATGTTATTCCTTATGTACATAGAAGACGTGCATTTTACAGATACAAAATCTCTTGCTTTGTAGGTATATGTATATATTTTATCTGCAATTAAACTCGTTTAGGTGCATAATCGTCCCGCAAAATCCATTCTACCACTAATTCAAAAAATGCCTATACCGTTACATGTTTGAACTACAATGACCTAATACTGGGCCTAAAGTTGATCGACCATCGAAAGAAGAATGGCTCGAGCGTAAAATACGATAGCTTTGATACCAACTTCCAGGAAATGCACCTCCATTAATCTTTGTTCACAGATCCATACGGCAGGCCCATGCCATTCCTTATTACGACTCGCTAGTTTAATCGATGAAACCAAGTTCAACAAAATATCTCAACTTTATTCAAGACCATTCGCTTACTTTTAATTGGCTAACAGGCTCGACGTTTTAGCAGACTTCTGTAGTAACACGTCGTGCATGTTTCTAAAGAACAATCACCTGTATTACCTTGCGAGTATTTCTGTATAATCTATTCAACTCACAACTTCTTTAAATTGAATAGAAGTAGTATGATGATAAAAAATACACATGAAAATGCGAAAAATATATTGCAAATCTATCAAACCTCTAGGATCCTTCGGTACGGTGAGATTGTACACACATATGGAGTGTAGCTTGTTATAATTTATACAGTTTGAGCTTCCTTCTACTAGATAACATCTGAATATAATCCATGTATATGAAAGTATATCATATTCAGTGTGTTGGGAAAAGTACGTACGTATTTATGCTTTTATATTGTATGCCGTTCTAAATTACAATCGAAAAAATTGCTACATGAAAATTTATATATATGTTTATAATTCTTTCTAGCAACGACTTTGGTTGATAATAGAACAAAAAAATTAGCTATAGAAACCACGTGCTTACACAATAGTAAAATGGTTGAGAAAAGTTCGTCAGCCAGGTCGTCAGCCAGAAGCACCACGTCAGGGACAACACCAATCATGTAATTGAAACGTATCTTTTAGTGGTAGTAGTACAAAGACGATATCTTACACAAAAAAAAGTAATACTTCTCTTCTTTTTTACGAAAAGACCGATTTCTTACACATTCCTGTTTTCAAATCAGAGCAACCATTTTGCAAAGAAAAAGAAGCATCGTGTATGGGAGTGTAAAATTGCATTATAGTTCTTTAGTGTGTGAGCGGCTCGTTTTTTATATGAAAAGAAGAAAAATCCATAAAAGGCGTTTAACCTTCTCAATTGTAAATGTGATAAACGTAAAAATATAAAAATAGAATTTGTTGATCCTCCATGTTATGAAACTTGCAGCGATCGGTTCAACTAAGAGCAAGTTGATAGAAGCTGCATCTACAGGAGATGGGTATCATGTTGGAGATAAGAGTGCTTCGTAGTTTTACTTTTGTGTCATCTCATTTGAAGTTGTTCTTTTTTCAATCACCTCCAAAAATTAAAACATTTTTACTTGGGGAAATCTTCTCATTTCTATAGATATATTACATGCTCGTCTCAGAGTTTAAAAGTTGTATTGGACTATATGCTTATTTAGACTTTTTTTGCATATTATTACATGACGAAGAGAGGGGGAACAAATAGTTCAGCAAAACTTAATAGTTGCGGAAATCTCTCAATTAGGTTATTCTTTTGTGTGCCACAGTATCCACACCGGTCTAAAGACGGCCAATTTTTTTGCGTTACATGTAAATTCTTATTGACATTTTCGGCGGCTCCGATTTTTCACTTCCCAAAAGAAAAAGAGGTGTAAAGTGGAGATGTCCGGAGTTCTGCAATTACTTAATTTGGACAATAATCTGATTTGTCTATAAAACTTGTCTTCCCCACTCCCTCGTTCTCTTCCTTATCCCCTCTTCTTCTTCATTTTTTAACTGCTCATTTTCTTTATCTGCTGCTGATTTTTATACATTAATGAGTTCCTCTAATAGAAGTAATAATATGGTGTGGAGTAATTGCAGTATCCACGCTTCACCTTGTCTCTGTCATAACATGGAACAGTCCCCATATCAGCCGGATAGCTGCTATCTCACTCCTCTTCAGGTAACGCCTCAATGGCCTGAAGATACTATGTCTGTTTGCTCTTCTACTATTGTGAATACACCCGAATTAGAGAGTCAAAATTTGATTGAGGGATTACTTGGTACCACCGCGGTCGCTGATACCACAATGGTGGACCCTCAATTGTTTACCCCAGATACCTTTTCTGTTCGACAACAGAATCAAATATTGATGGCACCTATCATTCACTTTCAATCGTCACCACTCGTTTTGAAGGGCAATTACTATCCTGTTGTGAATACTCTCGGCTTCCACCAACACCACACTAATAACGTTAATGCTGCTCCAGTAGGAGCTAGAACAAATACACTTCATCCTACAACTGCAACATATTATGACTCCTACAGCACGGCCTATCATGCTCCCAATTATCAAAGTTCTACTTACACCAATGCGCACAATAACAGCACTGTGTACAACACACCTGCTCACATGAGGCAAGGCAATCACTATTATCGTCATGCACAACAACAACAGCAGCAACAACAACATCTTTCACCACCACTACCACCACCTTCATCTCCACCTCAACAACAATTCAACTGCTATATTCCTTTTGTAAATTCCCAAGCTATACCACCAAATACCCTCAACAAAACCACACAGTCAATGAAAGGAAAACACGCATGCACTGCTCCAGGATGCGATAAAGTCTTTCCTCGCTCTTATAACCTCAAATCACATCTACGAACACACACACAAGAACGTCCATACCATTGTCAAAACAGAGAATGTCAGTGGAGCTTCTCCCGTATACATGATTTGAAAAGACACGAGTTACAGCACACAGGAGAGAAGCCCCATTCTTGCGAATTTTGCCATCGAAAATTTGCACGCAGTGATGCGTTAAAAAGGCATTGGAAAGTAGACGCTGTTTGCGCTGAAGCTCTGGAAGTATTCAAATTTAATAACAATGGTAAAGAGCCCATCGGAAATAGAAAAAGAAAGTCCAAGGCGTTGAAGAAATAAGCCCCTTCCTTCATACTTATGTATTTATCTCTGTATTTATAAATAAACTTGTATATCCGTATTATATATGTAAATCCCAAAAATGAGCTGATAACTTTGACTTGCTTAATTCTTTTTAAGACCGCGCCCTCCTCTCTCGATTTTCCGGATCACACACAACGGTTCCTATTCAAGTTTGTTGTTTATTTTCTCCTAAACTTTAAAAGAGATGGTAGTACTACATCGACAGGGCCGGCCTTTTGAAGGAATTCATGCTACAAATTTTAATACAGTTAAAACAGAGTGTCACATGCATAAACGCGTTTTACTTTACTTGTAACAGTTCCGAAGCGTTGGCTCGAGACTTCACATCCACACATAAACAGACAGCAAGGTAGCTCTTGAGCTCCCTTGATAATTTATCCGGATTCTTTAAAGAAGGCGTTCCATTGGTGGCAATTAAATAAAGTGCCTTGAGTGGCTCCTCATCTAAATAAGGTGGCTCATTTTCGATCATTTCAATCGCCATAATCCCGAGGGACCAAATATCGACCTTCGCTCCGTACTCCTTTTGTTTCACAATTTCTGGTGCCATCTATTGTTCATATTTGTATTAATACCGAATTCTAGGTGTGATAAGTGTAGGATATTACCCAATATGGTGTGCCCACCATTGTTGCCCTTTTGTTACGCTGGTCGGTCAACTTTGCACAATACCCAAAATCACTAATTTTAACCTGCCCTTGGAAATTCAGCAACACATTATCCGACTTGATATCGCGATGAATGATATTTTGGCTATGTAAATGATCTAAACCTTTTGCGGTCTCAAAACAAACAGTAGCAATCTGTTGTTCTGTCATGGTATTATTTTCGATGACATCTGTCAACGCACCACCCTCCATGAATTCCATGACTACCCAAAGATCACCGCGCACAAGGAAAGAATCCAAAAAATTGACAATGTTACCGTGATGTGATTCTTTCATAATCATGATTTCGTTGACAATCAAGTCAAGACGTGATTGTTTGGCCAAGTCCATTTGTTTCACAGCTACCTTCGCATTTGTATTAATATGGTTTGCTAAATAAACAGATCCTGAAGCACTACAGATGCCGCATGTTAGCAAATAAAGAGCTCGTGTAATTCAATTAAGCCTTTTTTTACCCTTGACCAATACGTTTCGTTCGCTTGTAAAGTAAATTTGGATCTCCCTTTGTTACCACAGATCCTAGATAATGGATTTAACAACGATAACACATTACTTTATACCTTAATATTAACTTACGAAGTCTTTCCATTATTTGAGAATCTGTCATTGTACTTATTCTTTGTTCTTGCTTTTTCTGTTGTGATGATTTTTTATCATTATTTGTAGAAGGTACAGGAGTGGATATTTGAGGTTGAGGATTAGGTAATACAGATAATTTCTTGTTATTTTTAAATACAGCCTCGGTGCGTTTGACAAGATTTTCATCGCGATCAAATGCAGCAGCAGCTTCCTTTAATTTTTCTTTTTCTCGCTCAAATCGTGTGCTACGTTCAGAAGGTGTTTGCACGCGTTTCGCAGTTGTGGATGTTTTGCGGGGTAAAGAACCGCTTATTGGGGTAGGAGAAATTGGTAACTGTTTGCTTTGTTCTGTGATTTTCAATTTTTCAGCAGCATACTCATTCTACATAGTCAGGGTGAGTCACCTAACGCACATTACTCCCTCGCATCGTTTTCTTTTACCTGTTGTTGCTCTTGTTGTATTTTAAGCTTTTCCATCATGATTTGAACATCTTTATCCATGCCTTTAACAAGATTTAAGTCAGCTTTTGGCAATGCTGGTTGTTTCTGTTGTTGAGATGGTCTCCTTGGTGGTTCTCTTATATGTCTAGGTGCAGGTGTTGACCTACTTGGCTTAGGGTTCGACATATTTTTATCTTCTTCTCTCGTCTCCTGTTGACCTTTATCATAAGTATCATTATTTTTTTCTCTTCTTGTTTGTTCTGTATAAAATTCAAGTGCTTCTAATACAGCCTGAGGATTTTTAGCTGCATCTTCTGGGGTAATCTTTGAGCCTTTCAATAAAGCATTCCATTGATCAGGTAATCCCTAGAAGAAAAAGTAAGAACAAATTGCATTATTTACCAAGTAAACGTAACTCACAGTAAAAGCACCTGTGATTGGATCAAATCCAACGTGTACTTTATGTACAAAGTTTGTAGGTCCCGAGGCGCCTAAAGGTGATCTCTAGCGTAGAGGTTATTGACCCAGCACTAATAAACGTTTTTGTTTCTTTTTTTCTCTCTTACATTGTAAATTTCGTCCATCCAAGAATATAGTTCTTCATCATTGCGACATGCAATGTAATATGATTTTGACTTCGTGCCTAATTCGAAGCAATGAGACTTTAACTCTGAACGAGTTACTGTAGTTATTTCTTTAAGGAAGATAAGTGCTACACATTGTCCTGTTTGCTAACCACGTTTCAGTTAGTAAAAAATTGAGAAAAAAAACATAGTGATGCAGATGCTAAATATTTACTTCATTTCTGTGAAAAGTAATTGTTTGTTCACGTAAAACAACATAACGCTTGGACCATATCCAAGCTCTTAATCCATCCTCTTTGACCTGTAAGTAGCCGTCTATTTTAATCTCCGCCATTCCCTGTGTGTCTGTGGTGATAATGAAGTGTATGAGTGCTACTTATAATCCGTAAAAGAGAGTAAAGAAGTTGTGAAATATATAAAACAAGAAGAAGAAAAAAGAAGTGAATGGATAGGAGAGAAAGAAAGAATAATGATAATAAGGAAGGGGAGCGTTAAAAAAAGGGCCTAAAATAATACAGACATTTATTCTCTCAGGAGCTATTTATTTAAGGGGGCCTAAAAGCTTTTTTGGAGTGTAAAATTTATATGAGCAAGTCAAATGTTACGTGTTTAGATGATAATTTACAGAAATAGAAGAGGGCGTTTTTTTGCGAGTACGAGTGTCTATGTATGTACAAGTTGACATTGCAGTTCTTTTCTAGTCAATTGACTAGATTAACCAAGATGGAAGAGTGAAATGAACCGGAGCGGGTTCCGGGCTTCGACTGTACAGTGAAGAGTCATGCAGGGTGATGATATTACTGAGTGTGTATAGGATGACTTACCAGTTGTTATACGTATGAAGGCTTACTCCTTTTATAAAAAAAAGGTATTTTAAATTTTCGAGTACATCACAGCTTTGTTTACATGTAATTGCATGTATTAACCTTGTTTTGTTCCCCCCCTTGTTTTGCCTCTTTATTTTCCCTCCTCTTTTATAACAAGAGTAACTAATTTATACAAATACATAACCGTACAGAAAGGAATTATTATCACCTCCCTCTTTTTCTCTTTTTTTCTCTTTATCTTTTTTTTTCTTTTACTTTTTTGCTTTATTACTTTACTTTAACTTTGTATTAATAACTATAACAACAAACAACTTGAAAAATCCAAAAAAAAATATTATATAATTAACCACAGTAACGACGAGAAATGCTTAAAGCTTCAACATCTTCTTCAAGTTTAAAAAAGCAACAAGAAGCTGCAGATATCGCGTATGGCATGCCTACGCCTACCAATGCCAACACAGCAGAAAGATTAAGTCAGATTGACGAATTAAAATTATTTTTTGCAACTGCAACGCAACAATGGGAAACAAATAAATCTTTAAAGAGATTTAGTTTACCTGCAGGAGAGAGTGTATCTTGCGTACTCTGGAATGATCTATTTTTTATTACGGGTACAGATATTGTACGATCACTTACATTTCGTTTTTGCGCCTTTGGAAGACCAGTGACGAATGCAAAAAAATTTGAAGAGGGAATATTCTCTGATTTACGTAATTTAAAGCCTGGACATGACGCTCGCTTAGAAGAACCCAAATCTGAACTATTGGATATGCTGTATAAAAATAATTGTATTCGTACTCAAAAGAAACAAAAGGTCTTCTTTTGGTTCTCTGTGCCTCATGATCGTTTATTTCTTGATGCCCTCGAACGTGATCTCAAGAGAGAGAAAATGGGCATGGAACCTACAACTCAAGCAATTGCTGAACCTGCATCTTCTATCTCTCTTGACTCTACGCAGGAGTTATTTGATCAGCTGAGAAAAACCATGTCTCAATCCGCCGCTGCTACTGCTCAAGCGATCGAAGAAGACATGTCTCTTAAAAGAACTAGTCCGATGCCAAATAGTAGTTTGTCTATGAATCATGGTGTGTGTGTAAATTGAAGACTTGACCAATATAAAAGATACTAAAAATTTCCTTATTTAATATTAGTAACTAGTAATAATGCAGCAGACGCTCATTGGAACACCCACACACCTTGGTCCGCCTCTCAGTCGAGATTAGAAAGAGCTGCTTCTCAAGCAATCAAAAGATCTCGTGTAAATTCTGTACCTGCCAACATTGGCCAACAGCAACAACTTCAACTTTTGCAGCAACAGCAACAACAGAAGCACCATAATCGTCTCAGCCATGGCTCTTATTTCGCAACTTCTAGTGCTCCTCGCTCTCGCTCAACTACAAGACACTATCGCAACTCAACCAGCTCTGCTTCTTCATTATTGTCTGCCCACAATAATAACGATGACATGCTATTTGGTGATGACGCAAGTACAACTTCTACTGCTTACACTGAAGTATCGACAAGCACCCACAAGTTCAATCACCAACGTCACGATTACATGGATCCTATTTCTCATGGTGTAGATCAATTGGAAATTACTTCTTCTTTGTCCAATCAGAGTACAACAAGCACCACAAGTAGTTTTTCTCACAATGTATTACCTTCAAAATCGTTGGATTCCAATGCCATGAAGAAGACAAAGACTATCTTTGGAAATCTCAGTTTGTTTGATGGTTCTCCAACCTATAAACAACGTAGAAGACGCGCGGCTTCTGTTTCTTCTTCTGCTTTGAATAGCGGTGGACCTGAGCGAGTATCCAGACGTCATGATAAATGTCATTTACGTAACGTTCCCTCCACGAATACAACCACAACAACAAGTGCACCCAATTCTTCCTCAAAATCCAACCCTAATGCACCGCCATTGATCAACAGTCATAGCAGTCGATTGGCCATGGCAGCTGTGAAGGCAGGTTTTGCACCCAATCAGATCATTTCGCATCCACCTCCTACCATGTTGAATCACAGCAGCAGCAGTGGCAACTGGTCACCCAACGCTACCACGAGCACAGTTGATTACCTATGTCCAATTTCCAACTGCAGTAGACTTTTCAAGAGATCAGATCACCTCCAACGTCATATGAATACAATTCATACATTTATTTGTAATTTATGCGGAAAGCAATTTAATCGTTCAGAAAATCTTGCTCAACATCATCGTATGGAACATCATCATGATCATTCTACTTCCATGATGATTACCGATCATAGTGGTGGTGGCGGTGGCGGTGACGACGACTCTTCACCCAATTCACGTCATTACGGATTCAACCCTCTGAATTTTCCAAGACAACAACATCAACAGCAAGTGTTGAATCATCATGGTAACAATGATGGGTTTTACTCTTCTCCTCGTCACTCGTTTGATAGCTCAAGATCTTCTGGTTGGTCCACTACACATCACCAAACAGGCAGTGTTAGTAGTAGCCATTACAGTGGCGGAAGCAGTCGATGTAGCACTTTAAGTCCCATGTTGGACATTGATTTCGATATGCCTGATATTCCCCAACAACAACAACAGCAGCAACAGCAACAACAACAACCCAGTTGTAGCAATTCAATCCAATCTTTTGCAACTGTAAAAACAGAATCAAAAAACAAGCATCCTTGTATATTCAACTCTAAAGAAGATGATTTTAATTCCTCTTCATCAGCTTCATCTCCCTGTTCAACACTTCAATATAATAATCATGGCTCAAGTACTTCATCAACTCATTCCAACATGACCTTGCTTTCACCATTCAAACCATATAACTCTACAACAAATCAATTGCAACAACAGCAACAACAACAACAGCAACAACAATTGGATATGATGCAACTCTCCATGAACTCAGAACTACAGTCCATGGACGAGTATCAATTCGTTGAAGATGTTTCCATGCTCTTATCACCCACTGAATTCTCCAACTATGCACCTTATGTCGATAATCAACAATACACTCCTTTTATTACATCTCCTGATAACATGAACATCGTTTTTGGAGCCTAAGCATTTTTATTTTCATTTTTTTTTTTCACCTTCTTCTCTTTTATACATATATTTATTCGTTCTATGATTTCTATGCTTATTCTTTTTATGTAGAGCTCTTCATATACGCTATTAGTAGTAATTTATGACATATTTTTTTTTTTTACACCTGGCAGTTTAAAATATCAACAACAACAACATATTCATGATAATAATAAACATATCACATGAGTGATTATTCTCCAACATTATAAAAATCGATTGTGTTTTCTTTTTTTTTTCTGATTTACTTCTTCTTGTACGATGAAATTTACATTATTACTTCTATCTTATTGTTATGCAGTAACGTCAGCGACACGAATTACTCAAACAAAGGTGGTCATTCTGGGTGCAGGTGCATCGGGTATTTCTGCAGCCAAAGAACTCGCCAATGCAAACATGAATGATTTCATACTCGTTGATGCACAATCGTTTATCGGAGGCAGAGTGCAGCATGCAGCCTTTGGTCACAGTCATGTTGAATTAGGTGCTAATTGGGTAACAACATGTGCACACTTATTTTACACTGCGACGACATACATAATACTCACATAGACTGTGTAGATTTACGGAAAAGGAAGAAACCCCATTTATAAAATGGCTGTCCAGCATGGGTTAAAAACCACACCTAACGATAAATCAAATTTAGCTTATTTTGACGACCGTGGAAAATTAAAAAATCAGTCCCACGGCGATGCAATTTACAACGATTTTGAACAAGTAAAAATAAAACTTGTCGATTATGCAGGTACATTGCTTGAAATATGAGAACAATAGATAATTCGCTGATTGTAATGGAACAATAGAAAAAAGAATGAAACGTCAGCAAGTCGATTTGTCGAGTCGATCTGCATTGAATTTACTGGGTTGGAGAGCAGATTCTCCCTTGAAGGCTGCAGTGGAATATTTTAATATCGATTGGGAGTTTTCCGAACCCGCGGAAATGTGTTCATTGGAATACGCTACAGGCACGGTGGATACCGTCACTGGCACTTATCCCTCTGGCAATGAATTTGTCGTGGATGAAAGGTAAAAAAAAAAAAAAAACGCAATATAACCTTACTCGTACACATCTTCACACACACATACACACGCACACAGAGGATTCAATCATATTTTAAAAGAAGAAAGTAAAAAGTATTTGGACGGACAAGACCCACGTCTCATGCTCAACACGTTGGTTACAAAAGTCATTTACAATGATCACAATGTGACAGTCTTGACGAGTGACGGAGACATCATTGTTGCAGACTATGCAATATGTACTTTTTCGTAAGTTGCAGTAGTGGAATAGACGTAGAATACAAGCCTACTCACACTTGAACAGGTTGGGTGTACTACAGAGTGATACAGTTGAATTCGAACCTTTCTTTCCCGACTGGAAAAGAGAAGCGTTATCTAGTTTCCACATGACCACGTATACCAAAATATTCCTGCGATTTCAAACTAAATTTTGGGAAGATTGGCAGGTAGTAGCTCATACAGCACTTTTTAATAATTTAATTTAACCCTTTTGCGTATATAGTTTGCGCTTTATGCCAACAACGTAACACAGCATTACACTGTGTGGCAAAATTTGAATGCTCCAGGCTATTTATTTAGCGGACAAAAGAGGGACAACATTTTAATGGTCACCACCACAGATAAAGAATCCCATCGAATTGAACGTATGACAAACAGTCAAGTAAAAGGGGAAATTATGCAAGTACTGAAACGCATGTTTGGCAGCAATGTGGAGGAACCAGTAGAAATCCTCTTCCCCCGTTGGCATGAAAACCCTTTGTTTCGAGGCTCGTATTCTAATTGGCCCATTGGAGCACTCTTAAAGCATCACCTGAACATGCGGGCTCCTTTAGACAATCGTTTATGGTTTGCAGGTGAGGCTATGTCCGCTGATTATTATGGATTTTTACACGGCGCTTGGTTTGAAGGCAAATCAGTAGCTAAATCAGTACTCAAGTGTTTGCACACAGAGTGCCCTTATGTTGAACATTATGAATACGTAACTGGGTGTGATGAAAAACCCAGATTCATGCGACAAGTTTAATGTTTATTTACATGTTTAGATTTAGAGGGAATAATATTTGAACAATAATAAAGGTATTCAGCCCAAAGTAGAAATGAGCGGATCACAGAAGTGCTGGGACTAACTTTTTGTGCTTGAGCGATGATACATATTTGTTGATGCCTTCCAAAACTAGATAACTACCAAAATTCAATGCGATAAAGAAGATGAGATAAGAGTAACCAAACAAATCGAACATCATAATAAAAGTGTATAAAAGAAAAAAGGAACATTTTTATACAACATGTCTGGTGCTTTTTTTTTTAATATCATTGACCCAATCTTTGGAGTCGGCGTTTTTTATCATATGGAAAACTTACGATTTAACACTTTCTCTCTGCATTGTCGTCCTACAAGCAAAATGCATTAGAGCTCAGCATATTCCTCGTTGTAATTAGGAGATTTACCAGATCAAAAGACTATCACCCGTCGCGCGACAAGCATTTTATGAAAATCTATGCTGTCATTGGTGCTGATTCTCAATCTTGGCGAGGCAAAAAAAAACTTTTTTTATATAATTGGGCTGT
Organism: Mucor irregularis B50; assembly: GCA_000587855.1. NCBI lineage: Eukaryota > Fungi > Mucoromycota > Mucoromycetes > Mucorales > Mucoraceae > Mucor > Mucor irregularis. The sequence continues at coordinate 51,786 of AZYI01000120.1, read as the reverse complement.
GTAGAGTGAAAAGTCTAATTTTATAACACTCCAATCTAGTTCATTAAACATGTCTGGTAGACAAGGTATGATTGAAATAAGCTTGAGCGATGATACATATTTGTTGATGCCTTCCAAAACTAGATAACTACCAAAATTCAATGCGATAAAGAAGATGAGATAAGAGTAACCAAACAAATCGAACATCATAATAAAAGTGTATAAAAGAAAAAAGGAACATTTTTATACAACATGTCTGGTGCTTTTTTTTTTATATCATTGACCCAATCTTTGGAGTCGGCGTTTTTTATCATATGGAAAACTTACGATTTAACACTTTCTCTCTGCATTGTCGTCCTACAAGCAAAATGCATTAGAGCTCAGCATATTCCTCGTTGTAATTAGGAGATTTACCAGATCAAAAGACTATCACCCGTCGCGCGACAAGCATTTTATGAAAATCTATGCTGTCATTGGTGCTGATTCTCAATCTTGGCGAGGCAAAAAAAATTTTTTATATAATTGGGCTGTGTAGAGTGAAAAGTCTAATTTTATAACACTCCAATCTAGTTCATTAAACATGTCTGGTAGACAAGGTATGATTGAAATAAGCTTTTCTTGTTTATTTTATATATTCTTATACTAAAAATATCACAGGTGGTAAACTCAAGCCTCTCAAGAAGCCCAAGAAGGTCCAAAACGATGAAGATGACGTAAGTTTTTTACATAATTCAATGTTGGAATCCATTACTTACTTTCAATGTAGGAGGATCTCGCCTTCAAGAAGAAGAAGATGGAAGAAGCCAAGAAGTTGAAGGAAATGCAACAAAAGGCTGCTGGCAAGGGTCCTCTTCGTAAGTGTTCAAGTAGCAGAGACAAGTACGCGATCAAAGCTAATTTTTGTTTTTTTTGTAGTTGGTGGTGGTATCAAGAAGTCTGGCAAGAAATAAATCTCATTTTCACACAATAAACATTCTATTTATACATAAAGCAATGATCAATTAATTTGTTTTGTATTGGAGTGGCAAAGTGTACGCAGACGGAAAAAAAGACAAAGTATTTTATTAATGAGGATAATAATTTTGTAGAAGAGGAATATAATTTAGTAGTAGTGTAGGTGTTTTGAAAGAGCATTCAAACAATGGTATATGGTAGGGGGAAGCTTTCTTATGCAGCCGGCGCACTGTGACCGATAATAAGTCCACCGTAATTTAAATCCTCTTCATTATTGCTTGTGAGGGCAGGAGATAAAAGACATTCTCTAACGAGTAATAAACGTAGTCTTTCATGTGAGTTACGACAACCAGCTAAACAATTAAAATATGAGTATACACATGGTTATTATAGTCTCATTAACTTAAAATTTACCTAAGGCGGCCTTTTCAAACCAAAGCGTGGCTTGAGTTAAATCAATTGGACATCCGAGCCCTTTTTCAAAGCAGTTGCCAAGATGATGTTGAGCTGAGATATGATCTAATTCAGCCGCTTTTTTGAAGAGTTCAAAAGCAGCTTCTCTATCCTGCTCTACTCCAAGGCCGTTTTGCAAATGAAGTCCTAGTTTGTCCAAAGCACGTGCATGATTTTAGTGGAGGATAATAATTTTGTAGAAGAGGAATATAATTTAGTAGTAGTGTAGGTGTTTTGAAAGAGCATTCAAACAATGGTATATGGTAGGGGGAAGCTTTCTTATGCAGCCGGCGCACTGTGACCGATAATAAGTCCACCGTAATTTAAATCCTCTTCATTATTGCTTGTGAGGGCAGGAGATAAAAGACATTCTCTAACGAGTAATAAACGTAGTCTTTCATGTGAGTTACGACAACCAGCTAAACAATTAAAATATGAGTATACACATGGTTATTATAGTCTCATTAACTTAAAATTTACCTAAGGCGGCCTTTTCAAACCAAAGCGTGGCTTGAGTTAAATCAATTGGACATCCGAGCCCTTTTTCAAAGCAGTTGCCAAGATGATGTTGAGCTGAGATATGATCTAATTCAGCCGCTTTTTTGAAGAGTTCAAAAGCAGCTTCTCTATCCTGCTCTACTCCAAGGCCGTTTTGCAAATGAAGTCCTAGTTTGTCCAAAGCACGTGCATGATTTTGTGAAGCGGCTCGCTTATACCACTCTACAGCCTTCATGTCATCTTTCTCTACACCAATCCCATTTGCATAACAAAAACCAAGGTTACACTGGGCCCAAGGGTTGTTTTGTCTTGCTGATTTGTGGTACCAATAAACTGCACGTGTTGTATCCTTTGTTAGGCCTATTCCCTCTTCAAAGCAAAATCCGAGCGAGTTTTGAGCTAGTGCATTTCCATGCTCTGCACTACGCTTAAACCACTTCACAGCCTCTGCTTCGTTTTTAGGCACACCAATTCCATTTCTATAGCAATATCCCAAAGAGAGTTGAGCAGGAGGATGATTTTCCTCAGCGCTGAGATAATACCAAAAGACAGACTCTTGTTCGTTCACAGGAACTCCAATACCATTTTGATAGCAGTAACCCAATGAATGATAAGCAAAGATATTTCCTCTCTCTGCTGATCGTTTATACCATTTGACAGCTTCTTTTTCATTTTGATCTGTGCCTATTCCATTTTGGTAACAGAAACCTAGATTATGTTGCGCTCTTGCGTGTCCTTGTAAAGCCGCTTTTTTATAGTAAAATGCACCAAGCACGTCGTCTTTCTCAACACCAATACCGTTTTGATAACAATAGCCTAAATTGCATTCAGCCCAAGGATATCCTTGTTCAGCAGATAATTGATACCACTTAGCAGCTTCGGCGAGATCTTCCTCCACACCTATGCCGTCTTCGTAGCAATACCCGAGGGAATTCTGGGCAAAAGCATTTCCTTGTTCTGCAGATAACTTGTACCATTTCACGGCCTCGTGTACGTCTTTTTCAACCCCGATGCCATCTTCGTAACAATAACCGATATTATAAATAGCGACCGTCTCACCTTGACTGGCAGCTAATCGATACCACCGCATGGCTTCAGTTTGGTCTTTTTCAACACCGAAACCTTCACCATAACAATAGCCTAATATGCCTTGACCACGAGGATGGCCTTGATCTGCACTCGCCTTGTACCAGCGAAACGCAGCATGCTCATCTTTAGGCACAGAAATACCATCATGATAACACACCCCAAGTGCATATTGGGCAGCTGGGTGATGATTTATTGAGGCAGCGTCAAATATCCATTGAATTGCACTGGGATTATTGCGTATACGCTCTGTCCATTCTTCTGCTTCGGCACGATCAATCTTTACGTTGGGTCGACCGTATTTTCGAAGAAAGGCTAACCGAGCCATTGAAAGACCGTCGTTTTTCTTGGCTGCTGTCAAGTAATGGCGTTCAGATTGAACAAAGTCGGTGTCTACGCCAATGCCGAACTCATACAGGAAGCCAAGTACTCCTTCTGCTTTTGCATTCCCTAAAGCAGCTGACTTTTTAAAATAAGTTACAGCGAGTTTAGGTGAGGTCGTATGGTTTTGTCGTCCAAATAAATAGTTGTTGCCTCGTTTATAATAATGATCGGAAGACGAATTGTCGAAAGCTGTGTCGTTGGTTCCTTTGTATCGTTTGTATTGAAGTTTGGAAAAAACTGACTTGGACCTCGAAAATAAACTGGAAAAACTAGGTGATGGCATACTTTGAGGGAAAAAAAAAACGAAAAAAAAAACGAAGAAGAAAAAAAGGAAAGAAGAGCAAAAGGGGAAGAGAGGGGCGGGTAGAGGTTCTTATTTTTAAAACCCTTTTTTTATTTATATGAAAACAAAAAAATATAGAAATCGTACCGTGTGGTCGTTGTTCTTTCCCCTTTCTTTTTTATATATAAAAACAGACCTGTAAACAGCTGTTGTTTGATCAATCAAGTGGTCTTGTTACTCATGCAATAACAACAACAATCAATCATCAAACAAAGAGAAAGCAATGAAATTATATCAAAACTCCGTGAACAATTAACTTGCGGATAACCAATACTAAAATAGTTTCTATATAAAGTAGAGACCGTCAACAGGAAGTCTCTCTCTCTCTCTCTTTCTTTGTTGTAAATAAAAAGATGGTGGTTTGAAATAACGCATGGCTTATGTTTGTTTATTTTGATACATTCACTATGCAGACTAGATTCACCAATGCTTCTCCAACATAGAAGCTTATTTTAGTTAATGTAAAAAATCAGATGAGCAACTACCCCATCCTATTTTGCTTGATCAACCTAATGTTACACGAATAAAACTACTTAATATCACACGCTGGCTCATATTCATTGTGACTACCAAGGGCCTTAGATCACCATATCAAGAGAATGAAAGGAACCCAGACAAAGAAAGCCAAAAATATTTTACACGCCGCTAGACGTTCCTTTTTTTCTTGGCTCATACAAAAATAGCAGCACACCAAGATCAAAAGCGGATAAAACCAAACAAAATTTTATTCTTCTACTTTAACACTTAAAGCATCCATAATCTTTTCCAACATGCGGTTGCCACCAAGTAATTTGATCTCCTCTCTTGCCTCCGTTTCAAGTACTTGCAAAAACTTACGGCAATAGTTGAAGGTATCCGTCTTTTCCAACAATTGCAGTGCGAACTGCTTTAGTTCAACAGAATTACTACGTTGTTTCAATATATTCAGGAGTTGACGGTTAGTAGGATCCATACGGATAGAATGAATAATAGGAAACGAAAATTTTCCTTCGGTGAGGTCCTCACAAAAGCCTTTATTGTCCGCGTACTACATTCAACAAGATGTCAAAAATAAGGTTACTTGTCCTCAAGATACACAACTTACATTTTTGGATTGGAGATTCATATAATCATCACGAACTTGGAAGTGAATACCAATCTTACCAACAAGACTTGTATAGTCGCTATTGAATGGTGATGTGTTAAATTTTTGTGTAGAAATAATGCGAATATGACTTACATGTCCGATTGACTGGCCTCTTGCATTAATTTCACAGCTAATCTCAGAAGACCGCCCGTTTCTATTTTTTCATGATGAATAATCCCTCATACAAGTCATATACAGACATAACTTACTGTCATTGACCATATCGAGAAACTCTTGTTCAGTGGGACACGTCAACGTATCGCGCCAGAACAATTCCATTCCTTGACCTCTGTGAAGGTTGATAAGCTCCTCTACAAATCAATAACGTTTAGCTATGTATGCCCCTTTATAGATACTACTACTTTTACCTGTGTAGATAGTAATCATGTTGGGCTTGTTCAACATTGTGATTTCTTTCAGTGCCAAAAAATAGACATAATTGGCGCAGTTGATTGTTTGAGGAGTACCGTAAATATGATGAGCAGCGGGAGCGCCACGACGAAGTACAGAATCGTCTTCTACGTCGTCAATCCTACCATGAAAACATTTAATAACCCAACATGAATAAAGAGGCATAAAAACAAATTCCTCTTACAATAAACTAGCGCTATGCAACATTTCTATGACGCGAGTAATCACCACCAGATCGTCCTTGGGTACTTGAAGCCAAGCATCAAACGCTTCAATCATTTTTGCACGAACGTCTTTACCAGGGTTAGAGCAGAGATAATGAAAAGGTTCCAAAAGAATCTAATGTGAAGGTATAAGTACATGCAGCGTCACGATTGTAAATAATGAGACAAGATAACGTACATCTTCCTGAGACTTCTTGTTTACGTTTTCTTCCAAACCTTTTAAATGTTTACCATAAGGCAGAACTGTTTGAATTTGCTTAGACTTGGTAGAGTTAAAGTTACTCTCTTTGATCGATGTAGATAACATTATTGTGTGTACTTCAAAAGAAATTAAAAATGAAAAGAGAAAAAAAAAAACCTCCCTCGTTCGTTACCGCTTTGTTATATATACAAAAACTTTCTGTTTTGTATATGCACTTGTTGATTAAATAAGCGCATATACATAAACAGGTTCTTGACAACTTTTTTGCCGCTAAACAAATAGAATAATGAAATTTCCTTTTGCTAAAACGTAAATTAAACAACTTTTTTTTTTTGTTTTTGTTACTCCTGAAAAATCGTGTTTTTATGTTTATTTATCTAACGGTCTAAAATTATTATTTCTTTTCTTCATCAGCAAATGTCACCAAATTCTTGTTTTCAGCGACTAATTCACCAACAGCGTATAAAACTTGGTCAATGGTACCAGCCACTGGTGCCTTAATCACATGTTCCATCTTCATGGCCTCTAAGACAATCAATGCTGCACCCTTTTCGATGTATTGACCGGGCTTGACAAGGACTTGGGAAATCTTACAAGGCATAGGTGTCTTTACGGATCCTGCGCCTTGGGCTCCACCTCCTGCGTTCAAATAAGCAGGTGTAGGCAATTTGAATGTAGTACGACCAAACTATTTTCACTCATTTAATTAAATTTCGTTTTTCTGTGTACATGACGTTCTAATCTTACCTCATCAAAGACAACAACATCTTCATCGTGTAACACGACGTTACTCTTGATTGTCTTGTTATCGATGGAAGAAACCATCAAACCTTCGCTATCGAGATGACTTTCAACACCTGTGAAGGTCTTGATGGATTCCTTGGTCTTGGCATCAATGACATCCATATCGACCAAATGGCTTTGTTGAGGGTTGGTGGAAACAACGACTTCATAAGGATGGTCGTTGCTAGTGACGGCAAACTTTCTGTGACTAATATTGTTGACACGGAAAGAATCAGTCTTGGTGCTCCAAGGGCTATAAGGGTCTATAAATTGCCATGTTAGATTTTTTTAAAAAAAAAATCGCTGTAATGTACATATTTTCGCGCTTACCATGTGAGCTCTTCTTGATGTTATCAATTTCCTTTAATCTAAGAGCACTAGCAGCCAAAGCCAATGTGGTAGCATCAGGAGCAGTAGGATCCTTGAATAAATCCTTTTCATATTCTTGGATAAAACCAGTCTCAACTTCACCCTTAATAAATTCGGGATGCTCAGTGATAGTCTTGATGAATGAGATGTTGGTGTTCAAACCAACAACTTGATATTGCTCGAGAGCGCGACGGAAACGACGAAGAGCATCGTTACGGTTTTCGCCGTGAACAATAAGCTTGGAAATCATGGGATCGTAGTGAACACTGATGTTGTCACCTTGGACGAAACCAGTTTCAAGACGAAGGTTGGGGCTGGGAGTAGGAGTGCGAACACTGAAGAGTGGTCCAGTATCGGGAAGGAAGTGGCTAAATTATAGATAAAGTATAAGCATATATGCAATATATATACAAAATCATTGAGCTTACTTGGATGGGTTTTCAGCATAGACACGAGCTTCGAAGGCATGACCGTGCAAGCCTAATTCGTGTTGCATCTTAGGAAGAGGGTTACCAGCGGCAACCTCCAATTGCCAACGAACCAAATCAGTTTGGGTAACCATTTCGGTGACAGGATGTTCGACTTGCAAACGGGTATTCATTTCCATAAAGTAGAATTGCTTGTCAACGTTATCCATGATGAATTCGACAGTACCGGCATTTTCATAACCAACAGCACGAGCAGCAGCAACAGCCTTTGCACCTAATTCGGCACGAAGCTCTTCAGTCAAACCGGGAGCAGGTGCTTCTTCAATCACCTTTTGATGACGTCTTTGAACGGAACAATCACGCTCGAACAAATGAACAACGTTATCATGCTTATCGGCAAACACTTGGACTTCAACGTGGCGAGGACGTTCCAAATATTTCTCAACGAGGACCTTATCATCACCAAAGGACTTGATAGATTCTCTCTTGGATGATTCCAACATTTCTTCAAATTCCGAAGGGGATCTGACAATACGCATACCCTTACCTCCACCACCTTTAATGGCCTTAATCAAGACGGGATAACCAATCTTTTCAGCTTGATCCTTCAAGAAGCCGACTTCTTGGTTTTCACCATGATAACCAGGGACAACAGGCACACCAGCATCTTGCATGATGTATTTGGATTCACTATGATTTTATAAGCGTGAGAAAAATCAAAATCTAGGACTTTAAAAAATCATTTCCCCGTGGGATTTTTTTTAATTTTCGCCTTACCTCTTTGAACCCATAGAACGCATAGCATCACCACTGGGACCAATAAATTTAATATTGGAAGCTTTGACGGTATCGGCGAAATCAGCATTTTCAGACAAGAAACCGTAACCGGGGTGAATAGCTTGAGATCCGGTCATTTTAGCAACATTCATGATTTTATCAATACACAAGTAACTTTCAGCTGATGCGGCAGGACCGATCAAAAATGCTTCATCAGCCTATATAAGTAGGTTAGGAAATCATTCATTGAATTTTGTATCTAATATGGGTTCTCTTTTTTCTTACCATTTTGACATGTTGTGCGTGAGCATCAGGTTCACTATATACTGCAACGGTCTTGATACCAAGTTCCTTGGCTGTACGCATAACACGAATAGCAATTTCACCTCTATAAAAACACGTCGATTCCTTGTGTCAATATAACAATCGACACACACACATTCACGCACAAACTGTTTTATTACCTGTTGGCAATCAAAATCTTGTCAAACAATGGTTTGCGGTCTATTAGAATTGGAATTTGAGTTATTTTTGACACTTCTGTATGCGTATTTCTTCAAGAACAAACCATTTAAAGCTCTGGTAGTGGAAAGGCATCGAATAGCGGAGTCGGGAAAACGAGCACGAAGAAGAGTAGAAAAGGCCGCCCGAGGCAATCTTGTATTCATACGAATCAACATAATAAAGAAATAGGTGTGTTAAAGAAAGAAAGTAGCAATTAAAAAAAACAGAAGGAAAAAGGGGATTTAGCGAAATTGAAGTCCTTTACAATCCATTGCCGTGGGAAAAAATGTTGCTTTTGAGAAAAAAATCTAGCCGTGACGTCTACCCCACACTACGATTGTGGGACAATCTTGAACGAGCTTCGGCTTCATTTCATAGTTTGATGGGAAAGATAATCTTTACTGATAAGGTAGCGTGTTCATTTTAAAGTGCAGCAACGAGACAATGATGATGACCGACAACTTCCTCTACGGAACCTTACCGTAATCATTTTAGCAACTGTCCTGTCATGCTCACCAAATAGAATAATAATAGCAGTCTAAGTTTCTTGACTTCCATGTCTCATTGTAGAGTGCTATAGAGATGTAGCATGTTTCTCGTATTTACTCACGCGGGAGACGTACAGCGTTCGACAATGCAAGATCTGTCGTTCCTTATTTTTTAATTGAGAGGAGCTACTCTGCTTTCATAAAAGCCGTCACGATCCAAGCCAATGAACTCAATCTGATTTGCAAGATGAAGCTGGCTTGCAAGTGAGAGCGTGTGTGGTGACCTTTAAAAACTTTTTTTCCCTTCTTTCCAGTTCAATGGTCAAAGCAGTAAAGGGTGTATTATTAGAGTGTGATAGCACAGTAAAGCAAATTGTACTTAATCTTAATAAACGAGGAAATTTTGTTATTGAAGACTTGGACGAAACTCACCTATTCATTGAATCTTCTTGGGTCGAACAACTGAAATACGAATTAGACAAGATTTTAGACGAAAACTCTTACACTGTTTCTGCCACTGACGACAAAGATAACAAGAAATAAACAATAAATTCCACAATAACCTATACCTTATAATAACAACAACCATAATAACAACAACAAAAAAAACAACCTATTTCAATGAGTAAAGCAAAGCGTGTCTGTCCTACTTGTAAGACAACAAAATTCAGAAAATCAGCTGATTCTGGTCTCGTATGTAAATACGGTCATAAAGTGCTGGGTATACAGTTGGAGACTACAGAGGACGATGGGTTTGCTGGTGGACGAGGTTTGCGTCGTAAAACCGTGTCGAAAGTGAAAGAAAGTAAACAGCTAAGTCCCGCGCAGCAAAAGAGCGAGTTCATGCTTATTACACAGTACGCACTACAAGTCTTCTCAAGATGTATGGTACAAGACTTAAACTTCCCTCCTGAATTAGAACCTACTGTACGCGAATTGTGGTTATTGTATCTTTCTGATGCTAAGAAGGAAATATCGGAAGCGTACATGTTTGAAGCGTTTGAAAAGGAAGCAGAAGACAAGATCAAGTCAAAAAAGGACGAATTTGATCTCAAGTTAGAACAGGAGGAATTGGCGCTAGATGATACAACTGACGACTCTTCAAGTGACGACGACGACTACGTGGAGGAAGAAGACGAAGGAAGAGCAAATAAGGTCCCTATTAAAAAGAGCAACAAGGCACAGAGGGATCCTAAAACTCAGCGATACAAGAGTGAACGAAACAAATGGGCTCCTCTTAATTATATCCATACATTATGCTTCATTTATTTAGCGTGTGTTTATCTTCAGTATCCCATCTTGCCGAACGATCTGATAAGGTGGTGTAAAACTAGTCAAATTCCTTACTTGAGTATACAGCAACGCATACCAGAAGAAAAGCTAAGCATGTTATCTTTACATCTCACCAACACAATGACCTATGTACCTTCTGTGGAAAAAATTGTAGTACACTCTTATAAATTGGCAAGATGTTATCTCGTCAATTGCAAGTTACAGTTTCCCAATTTCAATATCCCTCTGTACCTGGATCGTTTCTGTTCTCAATTTTTCCTACCAGTGGAAGGCTATTTCTATGCCAATATGCTCTTTCAAAATCGTACAAGAGTTGTATCTTGCATCACAAATCGTGAGTATCAATTGGCTCAACCTACTACAGTTCTCATGGCTTGCGTTATTGCAACTGCAAAAATCATCTATGGCATTGGTGATATTTACAAGTAAGTTTCTTGTTCTATATTTTATATCTGTGCTGTGTCTAATCAACTGAATGCTCATTATCACAGTGTAACATCCAAATATGTGAGTGAATATGATGTAAGAACAACTCGGGAAACATGGCTGAATCTTATTCGAGAAAACTTGTCTCGCTGGAAAAAATTGGATGACGAGGAGGATGAGTTAGAGAACGTCATTTCCTTAATCAAAGGCGTTACAGTCGCCAGAAAAGCTGGCGCTTTTGCGAAAGATAAGCAAAGTAAGAAGAGAAAAATATATAGCAATAAGAGTGATTACTTACATGTTATATTAGATGTTATCTTGAATATTATGAACCAAAGTGTGTCGGAGGATAACATACAAATTGGTCCACCAAAACGACCTATTTCACAGATCAATATGCTGATGGACACTTATGATTTAGCTAGAAGTGCTTCTTCCAACGCTCCCTCTGAGGCAGAATTAATCAAACAAGGTTACATGTATTATAGAAGAAAGAATGGATTTGCACCAAATGATTATTTGAAGATTCTTGAGCTGGCTGCCTTGATTACAGGAGAAACCACCAATACACACTTGGAGGCGTCTGTAAAAGAGGTTGATACTTGGATATTCAACAGCCAACCAAATGAAGTGACGAACTTAGAACAGTTCAAAGAAAGATTTTTATTAAGTAGTTAGAAATGCCCTTCCTACATCCCCCCAAATAAAGGAGGGTCTTTTTTTTTTCTTCATAAAAAAATAATCAATGTTGTTGATAGTAAACCATTTTGGATAATATCGGATCACAGATCGAAAAAAATTATCCAAATTCTCGATGATGATATAAATTAATGGTACAAGTTTTTATTATATTTATTTTTCATAATGGTACATGGAATGCATAGGTGTTTTTTAGTAAAAGAAAGGGTAAATACAAAGTGAAGATCATATAATTAACAGACAATAAGCAATTTTTTTGTGGGGTATGAAGTAATTCAATATATGGCAAAAGATATTACAAGTGAAACTGGGTATATAGGATAGAAATTTTACAATTGGCGTTGTTGTTGTTGTTGTTGAACGACTTGAGTGTAAGCATGGATAGCAGTACTGCGACATCTTTCCCATTGGGATTGAAGGTTTTGCATCCAGGAGATAACAAGTTCAAGACGGTCAATGATAGGAATTGTTCTTAATAAAAGGTATAAATCGGTAGGAGCAACGGGTAAGACGAGTGCTGCCCACCAGCAAACGGCTTGAGGGTTCATCTTTGAGGGCATAGGGCCATGAAGTGATTTGATGCTTTCAAACCAAAGAGGGCCCAAAAGACCAGTGGTATCAGTGTGAATTGATCCAGCTGGAAGGGTAGGTGCCTTACCCAAATGGTGAATGAATTGCAATACAACATCTGCTAACTCGATGGCATATCCAGCAATGTGTTGCTTTTGTTGTAAAATACCTTCGTGATCATCAGCAGGTGGTGAGTTGGGAAGCTCGATACTGAGTTGACGAATAGCCTCTTCATGTAAAATTTCGAAATTGGATGTCAGTGTGTTTTCATCTTGTTCTTCGTGGTTGCTGAGCATAAATCGATCTACGCCGACAACGTCAACAATGATTGCATCTGTGCGATGTTCCACACCAACAACTTGAAGAATTGTACCGAATTGAGCAACTTGAGGTCGACTACGGTGCACTGATGCAATGCAAAGTCCGTTGTATCTGCTGGAAGGAATGAGAGCATGACGAAACATGGCTAAATGGTTGGCTTGGAAAATAGGTAATCGAAAGCTTTGACCAGGTAAGATAACTGTGCCGGAAATAAATAATGGTACATTGTTTTGATGAAGGTTGATGGAGTCTAATAATGGAGTTTCGCGGGTATTGCATGGTAATAATCCAGATAATTGAAAATCTTTGACGATGCGAGATATTAAATGATTTGGTGCTTGTGTTAATAATGTGTTGTATTTTGGGAGAGGTCGAGAGCATGTACTGCATGTATCGTTATGAACTTTTTGTTGTAAAAGACAGAGTCTACAGAATGTGTGTCCGCATGGTGTAGTGGTGGCATCAGCGACTGGTGAGGAGCATAATTGGCATTTTAATAAGGGAATGACTGAGTTAATGATCATATCGTTGCTCTTTTCACAGTGATTATCTACTTCCATATCATCGCAAGGTGATGGAGGACGAGAACATTGTGAAGTACTATGGCGAAGGACATGTGTGAGTTCTGTAGCTGTGACATCGACCAGAAGCTCTGGTCCAAATAAATGTGTTGTGGAGTCGCAATGTGGTACTGGGCAGCGAAAAACTGATTTTTTAATTGATGCAGGACTTGTAACTGGAAAGCAGTGAGAACACACTGTATATCCACAAGAAAGTGTAATAGGATCGGTTAAAATATCACCGCAAGCAAGGCAGGTGAGTGATTGTGTGAAGTTAAATCTATCAGTCATAATTGATTATATATGTGTATGTATTAAATGGTATATGTATGAGTGAATGTAAAGTAGAAAAATTAAAAGTGGAAATGCACAGAAAGTGAGCTCCTTTTATAGGACATAAAATTACTGTTTCAGTAGTGATCAAAACTCTCTGTATAAAATCCGATCTCCACCAAATTCTCGATTCTTGATATTAAAAAATCATTCAAAGCCTGATATGGAGAAAATCTTCTAAGAAAATTGGGGGGAACAGCAATTCTTTTTGGTACACTATTCCTTTTTAAGTAATTTTTCTTCCTGAACTTGCTAACTACTATGGTTATATGGAAATGTATTAATTCGTGTTCTGTATGATTCACAAAGTAATAACTGTGTCTCATACTTTCGGAAATATACTCTTATAGAGTGTATCGATCCAACATTAGTATTCAGAGAGGTAAGCGGAAGGGAAAACCATTCCGTTTGATGGTTACAATCGCACAGATATCGGAGCTTTATACTGTACTGCAAGTCCCCCAAAGCGCCTAAATATTCAACTTTTCTAATTGACATATCGAAAACGAATAACGATAACTGTGATGCGTACTGTTCCACCCCAATGACCATCTCCCCTTTTCACTCTTGATCTCCTCCCCCAAAAAATTTATAATCTCCTTCAGCACCCCCAAATCGTCATGGCAACAAAATGGCAGCCCCCCTCTCCCCCCATTTTAACAGCAAATCAGAATTCAACATTGTAAAGCACTTTTGGTGCCTAAAATCAAATTTCGGGGGACAGATTTCTTTATTCATCAAAGTTGCACCCGAAGCTTAATACATTAAATGCATTTGTACTCCTATTACCATTGGTTGATTTACCGCCGCCTCCACTATTTGATTTCTTCTTCTTTTCTGGTCTATTAGATGAGGATTTCTTGGTGGAATTCAACCTTTTAGGTTTATTGTCAGATATTGTCCATTCTTCTACTGCTGATGAAATAATATCGTAATCAAAAACATCGTGCACATCACTATATAAATCAATCATAACCGATTTATACACTGAGCAAAACAGTGCAGAAAATTTAGCTGAAACACCAGAAAGCATCTTTCCAATGCTGGCACCCCCACGTGCAGCTTCAATATAATAATGAAAATAAAGGCCGTTAAACATATGAGATAGAACATGCGGTTGTTGCAGATAGCCTGGAACATCGAGGATTTGAGAAAGGAGATATGATGAATAAATAATGCTCTGATATTGCGCTGATAAATGAATAGATCGCTTTTTCAGCGTGGGCATGCCTAGTGATGGATTGGGAACCTCTTCGTTTGCGTAGCCTAGCGTAGGGGCTAATGATCTGAGTGTGGATATGATGATGGCGATCACCTCATAATTATACAATCTTCCATTTTCTATGGATCTTGAGCAGTGATATATCATATATCTTAAACATAATATCAAAGGATGCACCTGGCTATCAAAAGAATCAATGTGCCTGGTACCGTTACTGATATGAAATTGATAGAAATCAGTCAATGATTTTTTCGCGGTATCATTATCAATTTCATTATGCTCTTGAATAACACCTCCTGTAACATGTAAGACCTCTAAATGATGCTTCTCACGGACGTACTCCTCCACTAATCATGTTATTCTGATGATCCGATTCGGCACGTTGCGAATTACATTCATTGTCTTCTTGTAGTTCGCTTTCATTAGTTTCTTGATTTAGTTGCGTGATAAGCTTTGATACAGATCCATACAATCCTTGTCGAAGTGATAGACTAACATCCCAACTGAATTCTCTCTCCACATCTTCGACAAATATACTGGTCCAGAAAGATTTGCTTTCAATAACATCCATAATTTGTCGACTATAACCAGATCCATAATGCTGGGAGCCACTTAAAACCTTGTTTGTTATACTTGTAATAGCGTGATTTTTCATGCCCGAATCACTGTTTACTAATAGGGGACTCTGGCAATCGTATCGACGAATCGACTCAATAATCCGATCTTCAAACCCTGTTGCTTTTTCCTCTCTTGACTTCATACTACTTTTGGAAATAATTGGCTTTAATTGATCTACTACATTGAGAATTGCATTCTTTTTGTCGGTACAATTTCTTCTGATGAACTCTGCTACAATCTTTGGCCATCCATTTTGATTTTTCACCATCTGAATACCTTGCTCGCTACACCATTGACCAATAGGATACCTCACTAAGTCCACATCCAAATAGTCGTTTCCTAATAATGTGCCAAACAGTGGTAACAGGTGTATGTCAAGGTACAGCATGGACGCGAGTTTTTCTGGACGAAATACACCGGCAGATATCACTTCAACTGTATCTACTTGTTCAGGTGTACGGATCTGAAGTAAATCCAGCGGTATATACCCTTTACCTACACGAGGATACACATGCATGTCGGAATCTTGAGATACTATGTACGCAGTTTTTTTCTTCTGCCAGTGCTACCACTTCACTATCTGCTTCACCTTGGCATATAATTACTTCAACCTCTAGCTCCCTTAAAGTTTGTATAACCACTTCTAAAGTCAGAGGGGGTATAAGAAATAAATCTCCATAATACTGGATTCCGTTTTGCTGCTGATCCTCATCCTTATTACTGGCGTTAATCTGCTTTAAATTCCAATAAGTAGTTACAGAACGCTCAATATAAGACTTGTGTCGCTTGATCCGAGTTTCTAATTTATCTTGAGGAAGCGATCCATCAAATAAAAAGGTCGTCTGGATCCCTGCATTTCGAAATGCAGCCATTGTTTCCTCCACTATTTGTGCGATCGTACTGTACTGACCTCCATGAGTCCAATTGGTTCGATTTTGAAATGCTATATGGTACACAAAGGCATTTCCATCGATAATGAAATGATCTCTGCATCCCGAAGCACTAGCACTCCACTCTGCTTTTTCCAACAAAGTGGGAAAGGACTTGATGAAATAAGATAGTCCATGTATGCCCATTTTATGTAAGCTGTTCTTGGTTTGACACCTTCCTGCTCAAAAAATCTTTTATAATAACATAATGTTCTCCGCCAATCAAAACTGTTTGACATTATTGCCTGAAAAATGATAACCACAGCCGCGTTGGCCACTTGAATAAATATAGTTATTTGCTTCTCTTAAGAATTTAGTCTTTTAAATTGGAAAGATGCGTCTGGTTCTCCTAGAATATCACGGCATAAAAATAAACATGAAATATGGGCCATGTCTCGAAAAGTGTCAAGTATTTTAATTTTATATTGACAGGCTTGGCTTAAAGATGCTGATAAAAAAATGAAGAGCGCTTTCATATGTAACTAGTAATTGTCTTGACCGCAGTCAACTTATGTGTTGAGCATATACCGTTTACTTTGAAGCAGCACATCTAGAAGTGCACTTGCAAGTGATATATATTGGTATTTATCAATGAGCCACCTATGATATTTTTGCTATATTTCAAGTAGTATTTACACGATTGAATACAGTTTGCAAAAAGTGCATTTTATACACCCGGAACACCCGGTTCTCTACACTATCCCGCTAGACTGCCAAGTGATTGCCGAATTTGCCGTTCAAGCGCCATCGTCATAGCGGAACGAATAAATATCTCTTCGTTGACCACTTGACTAGCTTGCTCAGCTGCAACTTCACTGGTGCAGAATCTTTAAAATGGCAGAGCTGGTCAGCACGCCTCTCACACAAATGAAAAACAATAAAAACATCTCTTGGAAACCGGGCATTATATTACCCATCAAGAGTCTTCATACACCAAAAAAAATTTTTTCATTTACTTTTGTATAATATATTGATATTATAGTCTCCAGTCGGCACGAAACCCCATAAATCAAACTAATGACAAGAGCACCGTTTCAACCCCGGAGGGTCAGGAAGACAATCAATCTGGTATGCGAAGAAATCAAAGATTCCTGGCAATGAAACGCTGAGGCCAAATTAATGACAAAACGCTCCATCGTGGCTGCATTCGTGAATTTTTGATTAAAGAAAAAAATAATTGCTTACTTTTGGCCTCTATTTATAGTTTTCATACGACGAAAAATTTTTCAATCTTCCCCCATGTCTGTGTATGAAACATATTAAATAAAGGTCACGACGAATTTGCTTCTCTGCATTTCTACTGGTCATAGATTGGTGACACCTTCAAAGCACAGCCTTAAAACCTAATCTTCCAAAAACACGAAAAAAAGAGTTTGTAATTTATTTATAAGTGATAGTTAAAAAGACTATGGGCAAACAAAGCACGCAGAATTGTTTGAAGTGAGAGAAAGAAAGACTAATAGTAAAAGAGTATTTTATATACATAATAGTGGCAATATTTTTTTGTGAGAATTATTGAATTATTTGTGTAAGTCTCGCTGTGCAGTTGTTCAACGTTGGCGAATAACAAGCTCCAAAAACTATCAATAAAGTAAGAAAAATAAGTATACAGCAAGTGATTTCATCTTTACGCCCTTTTTAATATTACCTGTTCATAGTTGATTTGAATCCAGCCATCGTTGTCGGTATCAAATTGTCTGAAGGAATCTGTGAGGGTTTTAACAGTTACACATGCTTGCACAAAGTTATCAAAGGTAATGTTGCCTTTGCCTGCAGAATGACCTAGAAGTGTAAGTTATTCATTTATGTATCCAAATACTTCAGGACCTGCATTATATTTACCATATTTATCGAACTTTTGAACCAAAACGCGAATAAATTGATCTGATAGATTGTAGCCGAAAGTTTTTAATGCATTGCTCATCTCTATATGATCAATATTTCCAGAGTTATCAGCATCAAAAGTTTGGAAACATCTCTTCCAGTCTTCAATGTATTTCCATAACCCAGCAAACTCATTAAAATCAATAGTTCCGCTGTTATCTAATAAATTGCATAATGTTAAATGCTATCCATTTATCCGTGAAATGTTTTAGTAGCTCGGCTGCTATTTTTACCTTTATCAAACATGTTCACCATAGTACGAACGGTTTCAATGTTGAAGGGACTCCAGTCACCATTTACTAAGGCACGTTGAAGCTCGTCGACAGACAACTGACCAGAATGGTCAGTATCGACAGCTGTGAACCAGTTCCATAACTGGGGATCAGCTCCAGGTGGTGGGCCTTGTGGTCTAGGAGGGGGAGGAGGTCTGCCTATTTAAGACAAAAAAAAAGAAATCATGAGTCACCTTATTCTTCCGTATTTATTTTTCTCGTTCCCCTTTTCACACTCTTACCATAGTTTTGTTGAGGAGGATAACCACCGTGTTGCTGGTATGGTGAGCCATAACCACCTTGTTGTTGTTGAGGGGGAGGAGGGTGGTATCCACCTTGTCCTGGATTACCGTAACCATGTTGAGGTGGTGGTTGTTGGTATCCGCCTTGATTGTATCCACCGTATTGTTGTTGATTATAAGCCATATTTAATAAAAAGAAGAAAGAAAAGTGTATTTAATTCTCAGAGGAAAGCAAAAATATATTCAGGAAAGAAAAGAGTTTTCTGAACGAAAAAAAAAAGCTACCAAACAAAAATCAGATGAATGATGTAACTCAGTTCAGGTTAACTTGATTTTTTACTTTTCGAGCCTGCTGCGCACACAAGTCGGTAGTTTAATGTTGTATTATTTTTAGCTTCATTAGTGTGTACGTTCATGAGTCACCTTATTCTTCCGTATTTATTTTTCTCGTTCCCCTTTTCACACTCTTACCATAGTTTTGTTGAGGAGGATAACCACCGTGTTGCTGGTATGGTGAGCCATAACCACCTTGTTGTTGTTGAGGGGGAGGAGGGTGGTATCCACCTTGTCCTGGATTACCGTAACCATGTTGAGGTGGTGGTTGTTGGTATCCGCCTTGATTGTATCCACCGTATTGTTGTTGATTATAAGCCATATTTAATAAAAAGAAGAAAGAAAAGTGTATTTAATTCTCAGGGGAAAGCAAAAATATATTCAGGAAAGAAAAGAGTTTTCTGAACGAAAAAAAAAAACGCTACCAAACAAAAATCAGATGAATGATGTAACTCAGTTCAGGTTAACTTGATTTTTTACTTTTCGAGCCTGCTGCGCACACAAGTCGGTAGTTTAATGTTGTATTATTTTTAGCTTCATTTCTCTTGTCCTGAAAATGATCTTGATATCAAGAAAGATCTAATGAGGTGAGTGGCATCACCAGAATTAAAAGTGAAAAAAAAAAACCTAGATTAGTTGTAGGCCACTGATGTTTGTTTAAAATTATGTGCTTATGGAATCTGCAAGGTAGTGCTCTCTTTATGTTTATTTCAAGATGGCTTAGTTTCGTGATGCCCAGCGTACAAAAAAAAACTATTCTTAAAAAAAACCAACAACAACAATATATCGCATCCTAGAACAATAGAAAACTACATTTTAAATTTTTGTGCCGGGCCACATAAATAGGCATATGAACTATCGATGATGTAAAACTTTAGCAAGTGCTTGTGAGGTTGGAAACTCCGTTTCTTACCTGTTCCAAATCAATTTTCGGGCCAGTCGAACCAAACATTTCTATCATATTTTGATAGAGCTGCTTATATCGGCAAAGCGTGACGCATGCAAGAATAAAATTATCTAAATTGATTTGTCCACCATCAGAGCGATTATATTTCTGCAATAGCATCAACGCAAACTTATGGCTCAAATTAAAACCGAGGCATTTGATCGCATCTATCATTTCCTTAAAATCAATTGTACCAGAATTATCCTTGTCCAAGAACTTGAAGCAACTGTCCCAGTTCTTTATGAACGCAAGCATGTCAGGAAATTCACTTGAGTCGATCATGTTATCTTTGTCTAAGAAAAATCATGTCAATAAATAGTTTCGTTTGATGACCCTCTGAAACTAACTGTTATCAAACATATCCATGATTGTCAGCACTGCATCATCGTTGAACCTGCTCCCGTCGTTATTTTCCAAAAATATCCTCAACTCTTCCAAAGTAATAAAGCCGTTATCGTCTGAGTCCACTCGACGAAAGCACATTCGAAAATCTTCACTTGCCTGGAAATACTGTGGCCCCCCAGGTAGGGATGGAGGACTAGGTCTGGTGGGCGTTCCAACTAATTCAGAAGGTTTTCGTTGTAAGGGTGGCGTGGTAGTTTGGGTCAATGGCACCGTTACACCTATAGTTGACGATTGAGAAGGAAGGCTTTGATGATTGATCAAGTTATTAACCGCAGTATTATTGTGAGCAACATCATGGTTCCCATAATTATTCATCAATCCAGCTGGGATGAGAAAAGAAGGATCTGAAGAGTAATGATCGATTCCATGGTGGTGGTGATGATGCTGATGATGAGAATTATGTGTATTTCTTGGTACAGTTTGATTAAAGGCCGCAAGATTTGCGTTAACATTCATTTGAATCTGATTGTTTATATTATTATCGACAGTGTTATTAATTGTTTGATCCTGAAATCCAGACAAAGTTGTCTCAGGATAAGAGTTAGGTACAGTTTGCATTGAAAACACTCCATTGTTATTGTGAAGATTATTTACAGGAAGTGACTCGAATGCTGCTACTGGTGTCATGGCCAATAAAGTATACAATAAATTCTGCTCTTCTTGCAATCGCTGATTTTCATTAGAACGATATACAGTATTGCTTTCTTGTAAGGGCATTACGGGTTCATCAAAAGATAGATTATTAAAAGATTCAACAACCTGGTTGGATCTTGCACCGTTGTTATTTTGATTGGCGTTTTCAGGAGGAGGGGAGGAGTATCTACTGCCTAGCCCTTTACTATTGGTGCAAACACGAAAAGTGCTGATACGGTCGCTATATTTTTCATAAAGTTTTTTTCTGTCCGATTTACGTTCGCTGACAACAGACTTGACTCTTCTCATTTAAGTAAAGGGTGAGGAAGAGTTGGAAAAAGAGTAAAGTGAACCAAAACAGTTTTCTTGAATTTAAATAAATAGACTTGCAAATTTATTATTCTAGGCTCAGATGATGATGCACAATGTATAAGCCGATGTACAACAAATATCCTCTTTTGACGTCGCACACGATTTCTGATTGTTGTGCTTAAATGACAAGAGTGAAAGTAAGTGATGGTCTGGCATCACAAAAACAATTGTAATATACAAATATGGTGATAATTGTAGTAGAAAATTTTACGCATCCCTCCAAATCCGTACAAAGAACAAGAATGAGTATTTTGCGAGACGGATTTTTAAAGGGTTAAAATCATGGGGATTTCCAAAAAAAAAAGGACTGGGTGATAATGCTCTGTACTATTACAGTTGCAAATAGAAGTAAAGTAGCGTCCTTTAAATCATCCACATTCACTCGTTAGCAATTGAGGGAATACATATAATATACACGAACAGCTTAATTACCAATCTTGCTCAAACTCCTTTTTACTCCGTGAAGTAGGGTAGCACAATATCAAAACAACAATTGATCATTTTCTCATCCACGTCTGTTCTCGGATAAATCTTCCTACTTTTATTATAAATATGTACACTTCTTTGTTCATTATAACACCAACACAAACGTTGTCTAGCTTCCTTTTTTGTCTGGTCTACTGCTTATTACCAATGTAAGGAACTACATAACAGAAGAAACGTAAGATTTTCAAGGTGATATGATATCTGCTTTTTATATGTTATGCTTGTTGAACTTACATCTTCATAGTTCACGATGATAGACCCACGATTTTCGTAATCTCTTGAACGAAAAGACTTTGTCAAGGTCGACAAGGTGACGCAAGCCTGCACAAAATTATCAAAGGTAATATCTCCATTGCCTGAAAAAAAAAACACAGTCTCTATATTTAAAAAGGGCCTATTCATCCTTGATTGTGATCGGAACTCACCATATTTATCAAATGTTTGAATGAGCATTCCCACAAACTGATCACTGACGTTATACCCAAAAGTTCGTAAAGCATGGCTCATCTCATAGCAATCAATACTACCCGAATTATCTTGGTCAAACTTTTTAAAACATCGACTCCAATCCTCCACATATTTCCATAAACCACGGAATTCCCGAAAATCAATCGTACCGTTGTTATCTACATATATTTCATCATTTTCTTGAGAAAAGCGTTTTTTTTTTTTTACTTGGCATGGTACCCGATATCTGTACTACTTACCAGTGTCAAATATGTTTACCATCATGCGAACTGTTTCAATATTGAATGGGCTCCAATCACCATTGACAAGTGCTGTTTGGAGCTCATGGACAGATATGGATCCCGAGCGATCAGTATCTACTCTCTGAAATAAATCCCACAAATACTGCTCCCTTCGGTCCGCCATAGCTATATCATGAATACAGTAAGATAAATGTGATGACTTTTCATCTGACATGGAAAATAGTGCGTCTCCATAAGCTCAGCATTTCCATTTTTGGTTTATTCTAGTTTTTTTTTTTCTTCTCTCTCTCTCTCTCACTTTCTATTACTTACAAAATGTGTTGCTTCGCTGTAAAGAAGGCGAAAATGCATTTTGATTAACAGGAGGTTGTTGGTTAAAGCTATATTGCGTTGACTGACGGTATGGATTGAAGCTGTTGTAATGGTTATATGGTTGTTGATATGGTGTTTGTGGAGGTGGTGGTCCCTGCCAAAATGATACAGATATGGATCCCGAGCGATCAGTATCTACTCTCTGAAATAAATCCCACAAATACTGCTCCCTTCGGTCCGCCATAGCTATATCATGAATACAGTAAGATAAATGTGATGACTTTTCATCTGACATGGAAAATAGTGCGTCTCCATAAGCTCAGCATTTCCATTTTTGGTTTATTCTATTTTTTTTTTTTCTCTCTCTCTCTCTCTCACTTTCTATTACTTACAAAATGTGTTGCTTCGCTGTAAAGAAGGCGAAAATGCATTTTGATTAACAGGAGGTTGTTGGTTAAAGCTATATTGCGTTGACTGACGGTATGGATTGAAGCTGTTGTAATGGTTATATGGTTGTTGATATGGTGTTTGTGGAGGTGGTGGTCCCTGCCAAAATGATAATAAACGCATGCATTATTAGTTACATAAATGGACAAAGGGAGTACGTGAATAAATACAATTGTTAGAACACTCACTTGATGCCCGAAAGGATTCATTGTATTTTAGTAAAAGCGAAGAAAAAAAGAGAAAAGAAAAATCAAAATTGAGGCAAAGCTGGTATTATTTAAAGTGACTCAATAAAATTAAAGTTGTTGTACAGAATATCATTTGTGTTTTGCACAACAACCTATGTAAAAGTAAACGTTGACTTTTAAAATCCTCATTAACTATCCATCGGGAACGGAAATAGAGTATCAACATCGATCAGACGCGCAATTTCATACATGGATAAGATATCCTTGGCTTCAAATCTCCCAGAATAGGCTCTACCCCACACGTCATATCACGTGAGGTCACGTGAAAATCATGTGATCTCAAAATTTTGCATTTGGTATAGATTTTAATTTAAATTTTTTTAATCACGTGATCCGGCCATAGCTCAGTTGGTAGAGCGGAAGACTGTAGTGAACACTGTCATCTTTAGGTCACTAGTTCGAATCTGGTTGGCCGGAAATTTTTTGCAACTTTACCGATCCACGGTGTGCGCCTAGGGTGTATGTTTTTCTGGTGTGAAAACGATCTTTAGCGTCAAGAAGATGGGCATAACATGTTCCTTTAATCGGAATTTTTGGTAAATTGTCATGGTAAAAGTTAAATTTGTTATTTTTCGGCGTTAATTACCCAAGAAGATTTGAAGTAGCCAAGAAAATTGCGCCGCCAAGCTGGGTTCAAAACCCAAAAAGCTTATACCTCAACCCAATTGAATTGGCTCACGTTCAATCTGTTCTCGAACACAGTTATGTCTGATTCCATGGTAGAAATTGGTGAAAAACGACCTATAAATAACGATAATATAAAAGACCGGCCGAGCAAACTGCAGAAATCATTCAGTGAAGACACTTCAAGCATTTGGAGCTCAATCAATTTAGAAAAGCTAGACATCAAAGCGTTTTATCAGTACATCAAATCGAAAGACAACAGCGTCCACATTGTCGATGATGCAGGATACAGTCTTCTTTATTTAGCTGCATTCAATAAGAGTATGGAAGCCTTAAGAATTCTGCTATTACAACCCAATATGGACGTCAATAGACTAAATGGACCTCACAATGAGCTTGCTTTGCATGCTGCATGTTCCAAAGGTCTGTACGATGCTGTGGAACTTTTATTAGAAAACGGATCGTTGGTCAATGTAAGAGACTCTTTAGGTCATACTCCACTCACCAATGCGATATTTTCCAACTCACTACCTTCTGTTGAATACCTAATCAACGGAGGAAAGGCAAACGTTGCTGTAATTGACGACCAAGGCAATAACCTATTACACCTCGCAGCATCAAATAATTTCTCTGCAGCTGTGCCTTTGCTTGTCGAGAATGGTGTCTCTGTTGACGACCATAATCAACGTGGGCTTTCGCCTCTTGCGATTGCCATCAGTTTGGGATATATTGATACTGCGAATGCTTTGTTGGAAGCAGGTGCTGATGTGAATGGAAGAACTCGTACTGCAACTGTTCTACACCATGCCATTACCTGGAATAGACTGGAAGTCGTGAAAAAGTTGGTGGAGCATAATTGTAATGTGAATGTCGTCAATGTACTTGACGAAACACCACTGTATTTAGCTGTACAGCAACGAAAAATAGACATTGTACGATTTTTAATAGAGGAAGCTAAAGCAAATCCTTGCTATATGCCAAGTAACTCATCGAATACAACCAATTTACCCCTCTTATACGCAGCTAATCACGGGTATACCGAAATGAGCAAATTACTAATCACACCGAGTACATCCAACTTTTTCATACAAACTTCAATCGACATGAGTAGACGTGTTGGACATTTCGCGACAGAAGAATTCTTGAAAGAGCAGTTGGAGCTGAGATTAACACAAGAGTCCTCAGAAACACCAACTACTGCTACTGCAACCACCACAAAAGAAGAAGATTTCGCTTCGTTATTTAAATCCTTCAGTGATGATGATGAATAACGATCTGCTCCTTTTTCCTGTCCTTCCTTTCAAATAAAAATGTAATGTATATCCAGTTCATAATGTTCTATCATGTATTTCAAATAAAAATATGTAAAAATATAGCAAGTAGTGTGTAAGTGCATCTGCCTTGTTCAGACATGGTGTGAGTTGGTTTATTGGAATCTATTACAAAAGAACAAACTTCTTAGATCTCAGCGAGCTCACGGAGACGACGGACAGTAGAACGGACAGTGGCAGCGGCAGTAGTGCTAATTACAATAATAAATTAAATTGGTACTTGAGTCTCTCAACTATCCCATTATTTGTAATTCTACTTACGAGACAGTGTAGGCACCACCAGCCATGGTCTTCTTACAACCCTTACACTTCCAGATACCGACGGCAGTACGCTTGACGGCGTCCTTACCACAGAAGGTACAGGTGTACTTGGAATGTTGAGTGATTTCCATCTTCTTAACAGTCTTTCTGAGAGAGGCACCATAACGGGTACCATATTTACCGGTGATTCCGACCTTCTTAGTGCGCTTAGCCTATACAGTGTTTATAAGGTTATCATCTATGTTATGGATGGATGGATGGATGCTGTGTATATTATAGATTTTACCATTTCGCAGATACGAGTTCGTTCAAAGAGGAGGTTCTAATGCTGGTACACTGCTTGAAGCCATTTTGCCTTGTACCGGAAATTAAAAATCGGGAGGGGGACACCCGCCCGGCCAGCCAGCCATTCTATAGGGGGAAAGTAGATAATGCAGATTTTTTTATTCTTCTCGAGATATGTTGCACTTTAGCTCAACAATAGTTGGTAAAATATGATAGTTTATAGACAAATGTTCTATCGATTATTGCCAAGTCTTAACAATAAATGTCATACAATGTACTTTTCCTCAGCATTCGCTGTTTCTCTGCGTGTAATTTCTGAAGCAGTCCACAAGTTTTGAAAGGTATTGGACACAATGACCAAAATGGCATTCTAAATAAAGAGCATCGTCGATACAATAGTTGTTGCAATTGGTCTGTTTGGCACCATTTCTAATTATCGCTATGCTCTGCATACTTCGCTTACTACATCTAGCTGGGTGTCAAATTAGCGGTAGACCAATCTCCGGCCCGGGCCGATTGCTTGGCTGTGGATCTCTCAACAAAGGAAAATTCGGGGTAACAAAAGTACTATACAGATGCACACTGGAAGAACCTCCTCTTACTCTTGAAGCATCATTATAATGGTACGATATAGCACACCCATCTTCTTGTTCAACGACCATCCATCAATCGTATTAGTCTATAAATGTTGAAGCCTTCGATTTCAACCAAAATTCAGCCCACTAGCAAAAGTTACATACAGCAGCTTTTATTTTCAGCCATTACTCACATTTTTGAAATTACAACGAGCACAAATTTAAAATTATTGTCCTCAAATGTTGCGAATTTAGGCATGTCAGCACATTATTGTGGAACGAATGGTTTAGAATACATTATAGACTTATGCGATTGCTTGATGGATTTTTTTTATCTTTAAATAAGCAACTAACAATGGATCTCTGTACATTTGTAGGCTGCCGTTAAAGCTCACGAACTCCGCAACAAGAACAAGGCCGAGCTTGTCAAGATTCTCGATGAACAAAAGCAGCAACTTGCCAACATCCGCGTCCAAAAGGTCGCTGGTGGTAAGCTCCAAGAAATGTAAGTAGGAACTCACTCTTTCTTTGCGTTTGCATAGGCCGGGCTATGTACAGAAGAAGTTGATATTAATATTCTCATGATGTGTATTATGTAGTGGTGAAGCTCGCAAGAACGTCGCCCGTGTCTTGACTGTCATCAACCAAACTCAACGTGAGCAACTCCGTCTTTTCTACCAAAAGAAGCGTTTCACCCCTCTTGATCTCCGTGTCAAGAAGACTCGTGCTATGCGTAGAGCTTTGACTCCTTTCGAAAAGTCCAAGAAGACTGTCCGTGAGCAAAAGAAGTTGGCCCACTTCCCTCTTCGCAAGTATGCTGTCAAGGCCTAAATTTTTTCCTCTTTCGACAACCATTGATATCTGAAGAAATTTTGGGATTTTTTTTATTTCATCTCGATTCAAGAAATAAAAACTATACACACACATTAAAAATGGATAATTGTATTATGTTTGATTGTACGCACCAATTTTTAATCACTAGCGAAACGAATGTAGAGAGATTTGCCGGGTCAAATAGAGGGAAGAGCTAGTTCATTGTTAATTTATATTTAGTGTCTTGTCTTTGTTTAGCTTCAAATATGGTGTATGTTATTATTTGAAACTCTTTATTGAGAGGTAGTTTTGGGGTAATAATCAATCTAGTTTTTTTATATAAATGGTTTTGAAATAACATTGCCTTGAGCAATATCATTCTCTCTCTCTCTCTCTTTTTCTTCGTTTTTATTACCACAATTCACCGTTTTTCCCCTTCCCTTCCTTATTTTATAATTGACCCAATTCATTCTTTTTTTCTCGCGAAATACACATTTTTAAACTTGCCAGAATATGCTAGATCGCGGCGAATTATGCAAACACTTTACAGATGATCAGATTAATGATTTGCTTGATCTGGAAGAGCTGTGTAAAAGAACCAAACTTGGAAGAATCAGACGCAGCAGAGTCAGAAAAGTCGACCCGAATCACATACCAAGACCTATAAACAGTTTTATGTTCTACCGTTTGGAGAAACAAGCCTTAATTCGAAAGTTCTGTCCAACCGCTAATCACCGTGTCATATCCAAAATGGTAGCAAAGTGGTGGCATAGCCTCAGTTCCTCTCAAAAAGCCTCTTATGTTGAGCAAGCACAAAATGCAAAGGCTGCTCATACTGAAAAGTAAGTTTTCTTAGAGAAGAAAAAAAAAAAAAAAAACTACTATTACATACATACAAACGCTAAGATCGCCATATCAGGTACCCTGATTACACCTTCTGCCCCAAGCCTAAGAGAGTCACAGCAAAGAAACCACTGTGTATAAAGATAGTGCCAGAAACCGATATCAGGAAAATGAAAACAGAGAATATCGGCTGTGAGCAAACTACTCCTGCTCAGCCAAGTTCACTAGTTCCCGCGATAGATCGTTGTCATCTTCCCCAAAATACAAATGACGTGCAGCAGCAACTCTTGCAACTCAATGCTTACTATGCTAATTTTAATTGCCTCTCAAATCACGGCAATGTACAACCTACCCAAACTATCTGTCAAGCTGGAGGAGATTACTCGAACCAAATTTTTAGTCAACATCCAATGTCCAACCAATTATTTCCAGGTCCATATCCCTCGCATATGTCTCAAGATCTTCATCACTGTCATCAACAACCTCTTCCTGTCCAATTTATGCCTAGTTTGTATCCTATGCAAGCACCTCAAGGATTTCATCATAGAAAAGCAATCTCTTATTACCCAAGTCCTGTTGACAAGGCTCCCTCTATGACTATTATGCAAGATAAGCGCAATCCTGTTCCAAATTCAAATAGTAGTAATAATAGCGTGCACCATGTGAGCTCTACTCCCCTGCTAGATGACGAAATAACGCCTTTAAGTCAAACAATGAGCACTCCCGTGCTGGGCTATGCTTCTTCCCCTTTCGCGTCGAACGCAGGTAAAGCTAATATGTCTCCTCAATACAACTCCGCTAAAGATATCAATGGTAGTCTTTCTTGTTTTTATGAAGACTTTTCGTTGTATTCGGATATGTTCCCAGCAGTCTGTGATCCTCAATCAACGTTACTTGAAGATTTTAGCTTTTTGGAAAGCTCTTCCAACTAAAACAAATTCAAAGCAAACAATTAGCATATATATGAAAAAATCTCTGAATTTTTGGTTTAAAATTAAAATAAAACATTTGTTTTGACAGGTTGACACTTTTCGTTAATCCAAAAAAAAAAAGTCCCCACTGAGTATGAAATTAATATTTGAATCAAACAGGCAAGGGCCTTTCTCTTACCTGGCCTTCTCTCCTCCCCTTTTTTGAACAATAAACTTTTTTAATATAAATAATAATGATAGAAAGATTACCAGATCCAGAACATACAACAGACTACCAAAGAATTCCTTTTCAATTCATAGAAGAGTGTAACGTCTTTTAATTTTAAAATACTTTGCTTGCTGCTTCTACTTTTGTTAATAATTTTATACACTTTTTTCCCACAGTGTCCTCAAAAAATGTGTTCCTTAGATTACCAGAAGCATTTTCACCTTTTGAACGAATGATATTACAAGCAAATGGAAATCTTCAGCGTATATTATCAGCCTATTATAACGTTCCAAGCCATGTAAAGATTATAAAGAACGAAGTTGTGAAGAGTGACGATGATACCCAGCATATGCAATTTAAAAGAAAAATTGTCATGTATTTCGAAGAGAAGTACGTCTATGAAGCTGAGTCCATCTTACTAGTCAAGGATAAGACAGTTTTGGAGTTAATAGAAAAGCACAAATATGGTCTTGGTCAAATTTTCGGGTAAGTGATGATGATAAACGATTGACGTGAAGTTGCGTTATTAAATATTTTTAATTAATGCTTTCGTTCATTCATGGCAGTCACACACACCGAACTCCCGATTTCTTGTTACACGCTGTGGGTCGCCATGGTAATGCTCCAGGGGCCAGTTTTTGGCGCGACTATACCTTATTCATTCCAGACGTGCTGGAGTGCTTTATTAGAGAAACTTTTGTGGATGGTCTCTTTGAGAAATACAACGGCGATCCTCATGATGGCACAATTTGGTATAACGACGTACAGTTGTAGAAAATAAACGTCAAAAATTCAATCACTTCGAGTATATTCTTCCTCATACCTTCTCAACTACTTGCATTAGCGTATTATATTCGCAGCTCTTAGAACAAAGTTTTGATTTTTGTTTAATAAAGGAACTTTTTATCAAGTACTCGTTGCCACCCATTAGCTTAGATTCAAGTAATTTTGCTTGAGCAAGATATTCTTATCGGAACACCTTAGTCCACTGAGTAGCTAGCGAGTAACTTGGCCCTTGCCGAAGTATTCCTGAGCTCTGGATACTGTGGGGGGTTGATTTTCTCTGTTACCACTGGTGATGGAAGTAGATTTTCTCATGAAGCATACTGATAACTCCGAATTTACTTTCGAAAGCTTTGACTAAGAATATTATCTGATGAGAATATGGGAGTACGTATCGCTATGCTAATTATCATTTTACAGCCCTATTACAGCAGTCTCTGAAGAGCTCGGTGTCAGTCTATATTTTTCTGCATATATGATCTTTTACTTCATGAACGCATATTACTTAGTCAGGTCTACTTCTTCGGCAGAAAGACAGTAAAAATGTTTTCATCTTCTGGTGTATTTTCTTTTATTTTATTACTGAATCACGTTTGCTACGAAGCCGCTGCTTGGTTCATCTCGAGTTGGACTAGAGAAATTTTCTGAATGGAATTATCTTACTGAAAGACGACCTCCTGTCGTTGCCCTCACCTAAATGAAGATCAAATTTTTACAACATCAAACAAAAAACTTTTGTAGTTGTTATTCATACAATCGCCTGCTGCGCCCATACGTCCAAACCAGGTTCTTATTGTTACATCAATAGACAATAAAGATACACATTTTTAATTGATCAATGATAGCTATTGCTGGAACAGTCGTCAATATTACACTTCAGGAAAGATGCACACTACCCCCTGTGTGGAGTGCTTACATCAGCTTCTCGCATAAACCATAGTTTTCTGTTTGGCTTCGGCTGGTTAGTTTGCAGTAATTGTTTTGAAGTGGTGTCTTGTCACACCATAAACTGACTTTTATGGAACATCTGTCTGAAGCTTTTGTAGAACTTGCGAGAAAGAATTGCGTGACTTGTTAAAGATTTTTTTTAAATTGAGATTCCATGCCCTTCTTTTTTTATCCAAATTGATATAAATAAAAAAGGTGTTCACGTATTTTTTACCTCTTTTTTCCCTTACTTTATTGTAAAATAAACAAAATGTCTGCCGAAACCGAGACCTTTTCTTTCCAAGCTGAGATTTCTCAGTTGATGAGTTTGATCATCAACACCTTCTATTCCAACAAGGTAAGAAACTAGTTTTTTTTGAGACGCGTCTATTATGTATTGAAGTGTCTTCTTCTGTCTATTAGGAAATTTTCTTGCGTGAATTGATCTCCAACGCTTCTGATGCTTTGGACAAGGTTCGTTATCAATCTTTGACTGACCCCTCTGTTCTCGATGCTGAGAAGAACCTCTACATCCGTATCACCCCTGACAAGGAACACAACATCTTGTCTATCCGTGATACTGGTATTGGTATGACCAAGGCTGATTTGGTCAACAACTTGGGTACAATTGCCAAGTCTGGTACCAAGGCTTTCATGGAAGCTCTCTCTTCCGGTGCTGATATTTCCATGATTGGTCAATTCGGTGTTGGTTTCTACTCTGCTTACCTCGTTGCCGACAAGGTCCAAGTCATCACCAAGCACAACGATGACGAACAATACATCTGGGAGTCTGCCGCTGGTGGTTCTTTCACCATCACTCGTGATGAGGTCAACCCTTCCATTGGTCGCGGTACTGAGATGCGTCTCTTCATGAAGGAAGATCAAGTAAGTATTATTATAGTGTGTGGAGAGTGTTCTCTGCGGCTGCGTAAGAAAAATTAGGGGCATGGGATCTAAATTTTTTATTTTTTTTTCTCTTAGCTCGAATACCTTGACGAAAAGAAGATCAAGGATATCGTCAAGAAGCACTCCGAATTCATCTCTTACCCCATCCAACTCGTTGTCGAAAAGGAAGTTGAGAAGGAGGTCTCCGATGACGAAGAAGAAGTTGCCGCCGAAGAAGGTGCCAAGATCGAAGAAGTTGTCGATGAAGATGACAAGAAGGACGAAAAGAAGAAGAAGACCATCAAGGAAACCGTTGTCGAGAACGAGGAACTTAACAAGACCAAGCCTCTCTGGACTCGTAACCCTGAAGATGTCAAGGCCGAAGAATACTCTGAATTCTACAAGGCTCTCTCCAACGACTGGGAAGACCACTTGGCTGTTAAGCACTTCTCCGTTGAAGGTCAACTCGAATTCCGCGCTATCCTCTACGTTCCCAAGCGTGCTCCCTTCGATATGTTCGAGACCAAGAAGAAGAGAAACAACATCAAGCTCTACGTCCGTCGTGTCTTCATCATGGATGACTGTGAGGATTTGATGCCCGAATGGTTGTCTTTCGTTAAGGGTGTTGTGGATTCCGAAGATCTTCCTCTTAACATTTCTCGTGAAATGCTCCAACAAAACAAGATTCTTAAGGTCATCCGTAAGAACCTCGTCAAGAAGTGTCTTGAAATGTTCCAAGAAATCTCTGAAGATAAGGAAAACTTCGACAAGTTCTACGAAGCCTTCTCCAAGAACATCAAGCTCGGTATTCACGAAGATACCCAAAACCGTGCCAAGCTCGCTGACTTGTTGCGTTACCACTCTACCAAGTCTGGTGATGAGATGACCTCCTTCAAGGACTACGTTACCCGTATGCCCGAGAAGCAAAAGAACATCTACTATATCACTGGTGAATCTCGTGCTGCCGTCGAGAACTCTCCCTTCTTGGAAGGTTTCAAGAAGAAGGGTATTGAAGTCCTCTTGATGACCGACCCCATTGATGAATATGCCACCACTCAACTCAAGGAATACGAGGATAAGAAGTTGGTCTGTATCACCAAGGATGGTCTTGAACTCGAAGAAGATGAAGAGGAAAAGAAGGCCCGTGAAGCTGAAAAGGCCGCCTACGAAGGTCTCTGTAAGTCCGTCAAGGAAATCCTCGGTGAAAAGGTCGAAAAGGTTGTTGTCTCCAGCATGTTGACTGATTCTCCTTGTGTCTTGACCACTGGTCAATTCGGCTGGTCCGCTAACATGGAACGTATCATGAAGGCTCAAGCTCTCAGAGACTCCTCCATGTCCAGCTACATGGCTTCCAAGAAGACTCTTGAACTTAACCCTGATCACCCTATCATCAAGGCTCTTAAGGCTAAGATCTCCGCTGATGCCGAAGACCGTACTGCCAAGGATCTCGTTACTTTGTTGTACGAAACCTCTTTGTTGACTTCCGGTTTCTCCTTGGATGAACCTAGCTCTTTCGCTACCCGTATCAACCGTATGATCTCTTTGGGTCTTTCCATTGATGAAGATGAGCTCCCTTCTGCCGATGAACCCGTCGCTGAAGCTGCTGCTGAAGACAATGCTGAAGTCTCCAAGATGGAAGAAGTTGATTAAATGCATCCTCGTTTATTTGTTTAATTTCATTATAGTATTTCTTATTTTACATATACAAAATCTTTTTCATTTTACACCTTTTTTCTAAAAAAAAAATGACGGCCTCATGCTGTCTTCTTTGTAATAAATATAATATATATATATAGAAACGATAACTACAATAGTTTTATTTATCTTGGACAATGTATGACGAACTTGACCATTGTATTGTGAACAGTGCGTTTAAGATAGCCCTTGATTGGCTGCTTAATTCAATATTGACATCTCGCATCTTTCTGCAGAATCAATGTTATTGCTCTAATCTGAAACGATGTATGTAATTCTCTTTCAGTTGATTGCAATAAAGCAAGTCTCTTAAGAACACAGAACTTTGTCACCATCGCAGCTATACAAAGCTGACGAGTAAATGTTCTACTTTTGATATTCAAGCACACGAGAGCTCTAGGACGGCCGCTATCTCCCATAAATATAAAGTCGTTGCCTTTTTTCCAGAATGAAATATTCTGTTGGGGTATACGATTTTCCCGAATCAATCAAACGGGACTTCAATGCGTGTATAAATAAGTTCTTGGCCAAGCATTACACAAGTTTTTTACTTTACTTTTCACATTTTTTCGGTAACAAGTAGTGATTACTCAATGCAAACACCTCCACCTGCTACTAACGGTCCAGTCATTGCTGGCTATTTCGTCAATTGGTATGCCTTTTAAAAAGTATAGTCCATTTGCTATAGTTAGTAACTGTTTCTCAATATTAGGGGCATATACGACAGAAAATTTAACGTCACCGACGTAGCTGCTCAAGCTCACAAGTTGACTCACATTTTATATGCGTTTGGCAATTTACAAGAGGATGGCCAAGTTGTCTTAGGGGTACGTTTACATACACGTCAAAATTTTATTCAAACTAAGTGATATCTTTGTTATAGGATGCATATGCGGACAAAGAGAAGCACTTTCCTCCAGGTAAGATAAGACTATAACACGAGATACATGTATTTGTGTTAATCTCGGACGATTCAGAGCAATCGGTTGATGGGCGAGGAGATGGCTGGAATGATCAGGGAAACAACTTGTATGGCAATTTCAAGCAGTTCTATCTACTAAAGCAAAAGTATCGTCATTTGAAAGTCTCACTTAGTGTGGGAGGCTGGACATGGTCGAAGAATTTCGCTACAGTCGCAAGTGACCCAGCTAAGCGACAGAAGTTTATCCAAACTAGTATCAAATTGATTGGAGATTTAGGACTTGATGGCTTAGATATTGATTGGGAATATCCTAAAGACGATAGAGAGGCATTTTTCTATGTACATTTACTTTACGAGGTCCGCCTTGCACTAGATTCATATCAACAACAATGCAATCAATTAAATCAACCACGACTTCTTTTAACAGTAGCGGTACCTTGTGGACGGGAACATTACAGTAAACTTCGCCTGAATGAAATGCAGCCCTACGTTGATTTGTTTTACTTGATGGCATACGATTATTCTGGCTCCTGGGATTCGAGAACGGGCCACCAGGCAGCTATGTTCGGGGGCACTTTGAATACAGATCAAGCAGTGAATGACTACTTGGCCGCTGGAATACCTCCTCACAAACTTGTGATGGGTTTGCCGCTTTATGGCCGTGGTTTCTCAAATACAAATGGTCCTGAATGTGAATTTCAAGGTATTCCCAAAGGCACTTGGGAAGAAGGGCAGTTCGATTATAAGTGTCTGCCAAAACCAGGTGCTACAGAATACGTGGACATGCAAAGGATGGCCTCCTGGTCTTACGATCCATGTTCTCGTGAATACGTAACATACGATAATCCACAAATCGTTTCCGCCAAGTGCGATTACATCAAGCAAAGGAGTTTAGGTGGTGCTATGTTTTGGGAATTAAGCAGTGACCACGCCCACACGTCTAGGAATTTGGTCAATACTGTTTATGAATCTTTAAATAGGCAAATCGATCAAGTACCCAACCATCTGGATTATCCTAATAGCGAATTCGACAATATTAGAAAACAAATGCAATAGGATAGCTACTGTACAAACAAATACACAAGCCCGTTTCACCCACATGATTTAAATTTTTGTTACTTTTCAGGGGAAATGGTTATTTAAAAGAACGTATCTTCATATTCCTTCACCTCTTTTTCTACTTTTCATATGTTGCAATGAGCTTCCACTATAACAATACTTCCCAGCCACTCACGCTACCGACCACTATAACTCGCACACTATCCAACGCGAGTTTTTATGGATCTATGTCAATAAGTCAGCGTTTTGAAAGGTTAGGTTCAGGTCAAGAGCTGGATTTATTTGGGAAAAGTGTTTCTCGTACAAATGTAACTTCACAAATGAGTAAGTAGAACTTTTATTGGTTTTGTTTGAAGGATGTGATCTGAGCGGCATTGTAGAATTTGTTCGGAAAGTATACATAATTCTCTTGATCCAATCATCCCTGATTAATATTGCGGTCATTGCGCTTGTGCATTTTTTAACTCGGTGGTTGGAACATAGGTAAATTATGAAATTTTTTAGAATATGTGAAGACACTAAGTAGTGAACAGTAAATATTTGTGGTGGGTTGTATTGTTCCCTGCTACCATTTTCTCGATTATAATTTTATGGCAATTGTGGACTCAGTATTATCAAATATCATGGACCAGCCGTGTAGTTCTTTTGTGTATATACTGCTCCTTATTAGTGTTTATCATTTCCGATGTTGGTAAAGTGTAGTGTGTACGTACGTTAGTGACTAACAAATTTTATTAAGCTTCACGTTTAGTATCAGTTCTTTTTTTAGAATATGGAGTTATTGTGGTGACGATGTCAAATTTAGGTATTGCTACCGCACTAATATACACATTTCAAACAAAATATCGTTTTCAAGGCACCAAACCAATGTAAGTTGATATCTTTGTAGTTGTATTATCACATTTTTAATGTATAAATCCAATAAAACGCATCTTCTTTTTCTTTATTCACACATGTACAACATTATTTATCCTAAAAAAGCTTTTGTTGCATCGCCACCATATGCCTCGGTTCAATCGGTTTACGTGAGTGGTACAGTCTAAATCCTGTACAAATCTTGGTACCCATTGCTGTCGCAAGTATTGTATGTACCTATTTCGTTTTGGAATTGTATTACTCGATGGGTGTTATGACTGTGGACGACTATATACTTGCTTATGTTTCGTTTCACGTTGATCTAGCATACCCCATCAATTGCTTACATCACCTTTGTGAAATATCAGATAATGTCGATGACTTTCCAGAATACTTTAACCCTCACCAACCTTTTCCCGTTTCCCAGTAACACAATGACTGCCAAGATATGGTTATAATTTTAAACTTTAATCCTGGTTTTCTTGTTAATGGACTACCAAATAAATACTTGGAAAATCTACAAATAATTCAATTTTTGCGGCAAATAAACAGGTGGCATTAACGTTGTGCCATTTTGCTCGTGCCAAATATATGTGGAGGAAAAGGTGAAAATAAGTAAGAAAATGTTGCTCGGATTTTCCGGGAAAAAAAAATTGGTCAGATGTTGATGTCATTGATTATTTGGAGTATGGCTGTCGATGTCAATGTCGGTGTCAAGCTTTTTCTTTAATCAAAACGTAAGACCTAGATAGCTAGTATTTGCCTTTTGAAGCAGTGCCTGGGACTGATATTGCCTCAAGCTGATCTTGAGTGATAAGACCATTATAAATAAAGTTGTTCATATTCTACTTGGTACGTGATTTTTTAACTCACAAAATAGAACTTTACATTTTTTTTTCATAGAGTTAAATATTCCCAATACGGTGATATCCATTTTTCCTTTAGGTGATGCAAAAATGTAGAAAACCCATATTAGGTAAAACAACACTGTATTTCCAACCAAAATAGGAACAATAATAATAAAAATATGTGAATGTTGGTGGTACGTTTTTAACTGGGGCACCTGTACTTGTTTGATTCGAGACTCTCTCCAGTAGGAGAGAGACTTTCCTCTTGATTGAATAGTCTACTTACATTTTTACCACAATAATAAGTAGGTTACTTGATATATATTCGCATACGGATATAAACACATCTTTTAGTATCTCACTACGGGCTGGCTGTAACATTCATCTCAGCTTCGTCCAGCTCCTGGATACACTTCCGGGCTTTTATTACGCTGACATGGCATTTGATACGCTCCGTAACCAAGATGTACCTATCGAAATTGCATATTGTGGACTTAACGGTACCTACTTTTATGCGTTTTACTTTGAACAATATCCCTTGTTCATATAGCAAAAAGTTTACTGCCAGTGGGTACTAGTGTAGCAATATGTTTCTTGGGATCCGGTACTACTCTTCCTGAGCTTATATTCGTGTTTTTAAATAGCATTGATCAATTGGTTGATCTGGTCTGTGCCTAGACAATGAATATTGTACATTCTCAAAGTTTGAAGATTTTCATGTTATATACTGAAGTCTGTGCAGAGTTCTTTCGTTCAATTCGACTTATCAACTTTATATAAGGTGAGAGACTGAGCTGCCATTTTGGATCCGCGATAATTAATCAACGTGGCTTGCCTTTTACCAACCACCACCTGTTTCAGAACAGTGTAACAAGTGTGATATTTTAATACCATATCCTATTTAGTAATTGTTTCTCGACAATATTTATAGATTTTATTGATTGAATAGAAATGAAAGTGCTCGAAGAATATTACATGAGGGGGATAAAAATAATAATTAACGTGGAAATAAAATGATGATGAGGGATGATTTCTAATTTGGGACAATACCGCCTATTTTCTTCGTATGTGATTGTGGTATAGTAGGTAAGAGAAAGAAAAACGAGGTAGAAATATGTACATACACTTTGCTTCACCTTGCCTAGTTTAACGGAAACGAAGATAAAAGTTGACGACCAAAGCACCGACCAAAAGGAAACAAAGGACGGCGGGACCCCACAGATCGTCGTAACGACCGACAACACGACGGTTGATCATCCTAAAATACCAAAAAGTAAGGTTAAAATAAAATTTTCTAAAGAATCAAAATATTCAACATACCATGCACGCTTTTCGAATTGATACAAGGCATAGATGGCAATGACGGCAGCAATACCAATAAACAAAGCACCAGCAATTCTTGATACATTATCACCAAAATTGAGTAAATTCAAAGCAACAGATAGTAATAAAGCACAAAATTGTAACCAGGCAATAAAAGTACGTTCGTTAGAAAAGAAAACCTTAGGTTCTACCTTGACCTTCTTCACTGGGATAACTGCATTAGGATCATTTGGATCTTTAACAAACATTGTATCCTTTTCAAACATTCTTCTGTTCTTATCACCAACATTTGCGGGATCCACTATATCAAGACGAATATCACCATGATCAAAGTTGACATCTTCACCAAGATTACCTGCTTCTCTATCCTTTTTCTTGATACGCTTTTCACGGAGAGGACCGTAATTAAGAGGATCGTCACCCTTAACCACAAGGGTAGATTGCATACGATGAGGTTTATTTGCCCAGTAAGCAGTGTCTTTTCTCTGAATATTGGAACCACTTGTATCAAAGAGATCTTCAGCAGATTTTCCGGACATCAAATTTTGAGCAGATTGACCAGAGCGAGATGAATCAGTGCTTCTTCTCCCGGCTTCTAATGCCGATTCGTTGACAATATGCATGCGCATTTGCTCAGCTTCCATGGCACGGCGATACTGACCATCAATCAAAGGCTTGAAGGACTTGGAACGAGTTAAACCAAAGTTAGTAGCACGAGGTTTACGAATATCAACCTCCATCTCAGATAACCACCAAGGCAACAAAGGGATACGATCACGGAACAAGTAAGATGCACCATGCAGATACTTTGAAAAGCGGGGCACTTCATGCACAAGATGAGATTCTAGCAATTTTTTGAGCCAAGAAGGAGTAGCACAACCTTTAGATGTTTTGGACTCCAATACAGCATATGGGAAACGTAAAATTTCATTTTCATCCAAATAATTGAAGGGATAGTCGATGCCTACATCAGGACGACGCCAGTCACTGGGTCCTCTACGAACGACACCGTTATAATTGTCTTCACGAATAAAAGCTAATTCATTGTCAATATTGATTTGCAAGCGAGCATCATCGGGTAATTGGAAACGAGTACGGTTGTAGAAAATACGACAAGCTGGCTTCAAGTTCTTCTCTTTGATAGACTTTTGAACACCTGAGGCAACGAATTGGCAGTCATCGACGATCTTAGGGTCAGTGCCTTTAGCTCTAAGACGGTTAGTGTATTCGTCTGCAGATAAAGCTCCAGTAATAAACTTGTTCACGTCTTCCCCAGCTAATTGAATCTTGTCTTTAATGGAAGCGCCATCCATCCATTCCGCGTGGTGTGTACTACGTTCAACAGAAATATCATGAGTAGACATAGGGCCATGCCATCTCAATCGAATTGCCTCGCCACCTTCATCCCGTTGCAAGAGAGATGTATAGAGACCAAATTCATCATTATCAAGATAGACGCTGGAAACAGCAGAATCAGATGCCTCATAACGCTTGTCCTTGTTGTGAATATAGACAGGCAAATGGAGCATAATGATAGACTTTACTTCGGTGATGTTATCAGGGTGAACCCAATATTTCGTTGTTCCCTTTTCACTTGAGAATTGCTGTGTGTCGCTGGAAATAGCACTGGAAGGACGAGGCTTACCACGTTGACGGCAAAGATCATGTAAAGCAGAGATGAAGACGATGGCTACATCGAAACGTTGTTTGTCCAAGGGCTTGCTTCTTAATTGAGGGATGAAATCCTGTTTGAGACACAAACCAGTCCACTTATCATGCTTTTTGATAATTTTTTGAAATCCAATGTAATTCAAACGAGTAAACTTGGCTAGATCATTCACATCAAAAAGAACTTCTGTCAATGCGTCGTCCATGATTGTCCAATTCTGGTCGGAGGCCCACGTGGGGTTATTAACAAAGGTTTGAATTGTACGTTCACAATAAGAAATACGAGCCTCGATCTCGCCTAATTTAGCTGATACAAAATCATATACTTTTTCGAGCTCGTTCTCTAATTTACTAACAAATTCGTCTTCATCGTCGCCGTTCCACTTATGGTCAAGTTGACGAGTTTTCAACATCTTCTTGAGAGTTCCATAAGAGATATATGACAGACGCCATGGTGGAAATATCTCTTGTTCCAAATGTTCACCAAATTTCATTTTTTAAGTGGTACAAAGTATTAGAATTAAAAGGAAACTATTTAGGTAAAATTGTAAAAGAAAGAAAGAAAGAAAGGAAAGAAAAAAGAAAAAGCAAAATGTAAAAAAAAGAAAATTTTTGATGGATTACACTGGTAACCACAGAGATTAGTTTTTTTTTATAAATAGCTTTTGCATGCTCAACCGATGTTATAAAAAGGTCAAGTAAGGGTTAAGAGACCGCCAATTTGGCACTTGACCAATAACAGTAGTTGCTGAACAATTCTGTAAAGTGTTCAAGACGGTTAAATCGAAACCCCGAGTTGAATATTTATAAATTATCTAGAAACACATGCTAATGATGATATACCTGCTTGCCATGTAGCATTGACGTAAAACTTGTAAAAGAGGATGTACTTTTATTACTGTTTGATGTAAAGTAGGTACGTCGTTTTTGTTTGTTTGTTAAGTGTGACTATGACTCGCAATTGGAACTTTTCCTTCGCCCCACTGCTCAGCAACACAAATTTCAATTTCTAATTATAACCTTTTTTTGTTCATTTATAATAATAATATTATCGAATGAGTAAAAAAAAATTACATACATGTATAATCTTGGAAAAAGAATATTCAAAAACCGATGGGTTTCAGGTAGTGAAGATCGACTTATATTGCGGTAAAACCCCTCTGTCAGCCACGGTTGGGCAGATGATTATTACGTTTTAGCTGCTGCGCTCAATTAAATAAAAAGATTGTCATTTCTCCGAAAATCCCTCCAGTAAAGGAAGTTTGTGAAAAATAGATGTGTTTATAAATATATATATATAGTGTATTTGTCTCTAAACGAATATCGTGGGGGTATGTTTTTGTGTGTTTAAAAAAATATAAAAGTTGCTTGCATCTAAATAATGTGATCGTGTGAGGTCGTGTGGTACACCTCCTTGTGTAATTATTTTGTTTTTTAAATGTCACCATTGCCCGAATTAGTGTTATTTCCTGCACCCAGGTAAGTGTTGTTTGTTGCTGGCGAGTTAAATCTCAGTACGAAATTAGTCTATAACAAATGGCAAATGATATCAGTATATGATAAGAATGCAACATGATGATAAAAAAATCTAAACTTACAATGAGAGCACCCACTAAAAGGACACATAAAAAGATGGGACCGATAAGATCATCATAACGGAGGTGAGGTTTGTTAGTGATACGCCAAGCACGCCAGCGATAGAAGCCAAAAGCGTAGAGCGCAATAATCAAAGCGATTCCGAAGAAGGTTCCACCAACAATCTTGTTAATATTGTCACCAAAATTCAAAAGAGTCAAAGCAACGGACAAAATCATGGCAGCAAAAGTAAGCCAGTGAATAAACGTACGTTCGTTAGCAAAGAAAATCTTAGGTTCAAGACTTGCACCACCGTTCGCCTTCTTTTTCTCCTTTTTTTCTTCTTTCTTGAGTCTCTTTCTCTCAGCTTCTTCATCATCGGAATCATAGTTGCGGCGGTTTCCTTCCTCCAACCCACTTACGTCTTCGTCAAAGTAAGCGTTTAAACGAGTCTTTTCACCCAATTTATCTGGACTTCCGTTATGTACGTAAGACGATCTAGGGGTATGTTTACCACCCATAAGGAATTCTGTGGAGGCACTGTCAAGGAAATCAGTATTACGTCTTCCATCAGGAGTCATTGTACGTTGACGAGACATGGAGCCAGAACCAGTGAGGGAACTACGGCTATTGCCTCCAGGACTCCAAACGGGTGAATCGTATGAAATATCATGTTGAGACCAAATAGGGTCATCGAAAGGATTACCGCTACCTTTGGAGGCAGGAGTCGTGTTGCCTACACTCGTTGTTCTTGCAGGAGGAGTGACGACACTTGGACGAGTCAAAGTTGTATTTCTTGATAAGGTTCCATTCTCAGAGGAACGGGGCATTTTAACCGATCTTGTGGAGGCGTTTCTTAGTAATGGTTTTTTGTTGGTGCTCTCTGCGCGTTTCAAAGTGGCGCTGCGCTCAAGCTGAGATTCCAAATAACCCATACGGTACTTGCCATCAATTAAGGGCTTCAAACTCTTACTTCTCGAGAGACCAGTAAAGTTGCCAGTGGGTTGCTTAGCATTACGAATATCCAATTCTAATTGACTTAACCACCAAGGCAACAAAGGAAGACGTGGATTCCAAAAGAAAGCAGCACCTTGCAAAAATTTAGAGAAACGGGGAACTTCGTAAACTAATCTTGACTCTAATAAACGTGATAACCATTGAGGTGGCTCTTGACCCAAGTGGGTTTGTAATTTAGTTTCAAGTACAGCATAAGGAAATTTGTAAACCTCGGTAGATTTAATGTTGAGGAAAGGATAATCGATTCCCATATCGGGCCGACGCCAGGAACCTTGACGACGTTCGTACATACCGTCTTCGCGTACAAAGGTGAGATCCGTGTCGAGAGAGATACGAAGACGTTGATCACCAGGTACTTGGAAGGCTGTACGGTTATAAAATACACGCATAACAGGTTCAAGTTGCTTTTCTTGAATTGACTTTTGAATGCCAGAAGCAATAAAATAATTGGCTTTAATTACTTCCTCAGACGTTCCTTTCGCCCTTAAATCGTCAGCATATTGATCGGCAGTGTATGACCCATCGATAAATGAATCGACTTTGTCTGCATCCAAGCGGAATCTATCCTTTACTGAAGCACCGTTGAGCCATGGTGCGTGATGGGTTTTGCGTTCAATAAAAATACTGTTGGACTCCATAGGGCCATACCAACGGAAACGGATGGCCTCTGCACTTTCATCACGTTGAAGACGACCTTGGTAAAGTTCGAAATTGGGATTATCAAAATAAACACTTGAAATAGCACTGTCGGAAGGCTCAATAGGTTTATCAGCGTTGAATACCAAAACAGGTAGATGGAACAGTAAGATGGCTTTTAATTCTGTGATGTTATCAGGATGAATCCAGTATTTTGCAGTAGCACGTTCAAAAGCATTTTGATCCAAACCAGCTGCAGCATTACCTGAACGTACTTCTCCATGTAATTGGCACAAGTCGTGTAAGGTTGAGATTTTCACAAGCGCTACGTCGAAACGCTGTCTATCCAAAGATTTTGATCTAATAATATCCACAAATAAGGGCTGAGCATTGTAATCTGTGTATTTGTCGTGTTTTTTGATGAGCTTTTGTAAAGCCAAAAAGTTGTAGCGAGTGAATTTGGATAAGTCGTTCAAATCCATGAGAATCTCAGTCAAAGCATCATCAGTTTTATCGTATAAAGTGCGAGCTACATTGGGTGTGATATTTTTGCTTTGTTGGGTTAATGATCTTTCGCAGTACGCTAAGCGAGATTCCATTTCTCTTTGTTTTCTACTGATAAAAGCGTCTACTTTCTCAGCCTCTGTGCGCAGAGCAGTTTCAAAATCATGTTCATCATTATCGTTCCATTTATGGTTCTCTTGACGTTCTCTCATATCGAGTTTAATATCATCATACGCAACATATTCCGCTCTCCAAGGCTCATATATGTTCTCTTGTAGTTCTTGTCCAAATTTCATGTTGCTAAAAAAAAAAATTGTTAGAGAAAAAAAGGAAGAAAAGGAAAAAAAATTAAACAACGAATACACTCCTAAATAAAAATAATGTTATTATTTGGAGTGTATTTTTAGGAACATCATTCAGTTTTTAAGGGCGTACACATGGTCTCACCTGGGTTAAACCTCCACCCAAATAGGATTTCCAAACTCAGATATTGGCCATTCACTGCTTTTACCTTCCTTCTCTTC
The DNA here is from genome assembly GCA_000587855.1 of Mucor irregularis B50. Classification (NCBI taxonomy): domain Eukaryota; kingdom Fungi; phylum Mucoromycota; class Mucoromycetes; order Mucorales; family Mucoraceae; genus Mucor; species Mucor irregularis. The sequence goes on along the minus strand of AZYI01000120.1, from coordinate 7,423 downwards.
TGTGTGACAAACTTATACGACAATAAATAATAAATTCTTCTCCAAATAACTCTCTCAATGTAGATCAGCATCTGCATACTCTAAATATTAGAGGCTTAGTAGAAATAGGTTCCCTGTATTCCCCAGTAAACTGTTGTGTAATAGTGCTTGGACGAAATAATTAACAAATATAGTAATTATTTTACCTGCCTTTACAAAACTCAGCCACCCGTTCTAGCTTTGCACAAAAAGGCAAAAATTTGAAAGTCGGAAAAGTAACTCTTACCACCAGCCGCCACCACCACTGCTGCCACCACCACCAAGTTTTTTTTGATACGTCACGAAACGTTTTTTTTTTTTTTCGTTAAAGCAGTTTTGGCTCTTTTCGATAGGTTTTTATTATCATTGTTATCATTCTTTCTTTTGCTCCCTTAAAGAGACAATACATCCACCATAGAACATTATTTGGAAGTAGAAAGTAGAAAGTAGTAAATATTCAACCTCTTTACCTTGCTAAAAAAAAAAGAAAAACTTTTTCCTTTGTGGTATAGTGCTTAGAAAAAGGTTTTTTTTTTTCTTAAAGATGAAAGAAATAGTAACAAACTTTTTTTTTTTGGTTTTTGCAGATAATAAATACAAATAATGAGTAATTGGCAACCATCAGCTCAAGGTCTTTCTGACCTTTTAAAACTCTTACGTGAGGCTATCAATCCTACTGATGGTCAAAATGTGCAAGAAGTAAAGCATCAAGATAACAAGTTGATTGTAACTTTCTACTAACAGTGAATGTTTTCCATTTTGCAGAGACTCGAATATTTCAATAAAATTCCTGACTACAATAACTATTTGGTTCATATTTTGACCCAAATGCCTCAAGAGGACCCATACATTCGTTCCGTTGCAGGTTTGACTCTCAAGAACAATATTCGATCCCATTTCCCTACCATTCCTGTTGAAGTACTTGATTATGTCAAGCAGTGCTGTCTTCAACATATTGGTGATGAAGGTGTTGGTAAGCCTGTCAGTTTGGTTATTGCAGCTATTGTTGCCCGCGGTAATATCCAAAACTGGCCCCAAGTTCTTCAAGTTTTATTGGAAAAGTTAGATGATCCCAATCCATTAATGGTTGAGGTAACTATTATATTTTTTTTGAAAAAGGAAAGAGGTTATTATTTGGTATTTACATTATTATAATCCATCAAGAACGCGTTCAGTACTTTCCAAAAGATTTGTGAGGATTCTTCTCGTGATCTCGACAGCGTTATCGGAGGTGTTCAACCTTTAGAATATATGATTCCCAAGTTCATCGCCTTTTTTGATCATCCCAATCACAAAGTCCGTTTAAACGCTATTAGCTGTACTTCTCTACTTGATTATGTCAAGCAGTGCTGTCTTCAACATATTGGTGATGAAGGTGTTGGTAAGCCTGTCAGTTTGGTTATTGCAGCTATTGTTGCCCGCGGTAATATCCAAAACTGGCCCCAAGTTCTTCAAGTTTTATTGGAAAAGTTAGATGATCCCAATCCATTAATGGTTGAGGTAACTATTATTATTTTTTTGAAAAAGGAAAGAGGTTATTATTTGGTATTTACATTATTATAATCCATCAAGAACGCGTTCAGTACTTTCCAAAAGATTTGTGAGGATTCTTCTCGTGATCTCGACAGCGTTATCGGAGGTGTTCAACCTTTAGAATATATGATTCCCAAGTTCATCGCCTTTTTTGATCATCCCAATCACAAAGTCCGTTTAAACGCTATTAGCTGTACTTCTCAATTTATCACTCTTCGCTCAGAACCTTTGATGACTAGAATTACAGACTTTTTGGTTGCCTTGTTTAACAGAGCTACAGATGATGATGTTGAAGTGCGTAAAGCTGTTTGTCAATCTCTTGTTGGTCTTTTAGAAGTTTGTCCTACTGTTCTTTTACCTCACATGCCCAATTTGGTTGACTACATGCTCTTCTGTACTCAATCTGACGATAGCGATCTTGCTCTTGAAGCTTGTGAATTTTGGTTGGTCTTTGCTGAACAAGATGAACTTAGAGATCAACTTCGTCCTTTCCTTCAAAAGGTCGTTCCTGTCTTACTTAAAGGTATGGTTTATTCCGAAGTCGATCTTATGACTCTTGGCGGTGACGAAGACGATGCTCATATCGCTGATGATGAGCAAGATATCAAACCTCGTTTCCATAAAGCAAGTGTTGTAGAAAATGAACTTATCAACAAGGAGGAGGATTCTTCTGATAAGAAGAAGTCTGGTTTACTTGACGACGACGACTCTGAAGTTGACGACGAGGACGACGACGAAGATTATGACGATTTCGAAGATGACGAGTTTTATGGTGAATGGAATTTGAGAAAGTGCAGTGCTGCTACTCTTGATGTCCTTTGTACATCTTTTGAAACAGAGGTCATTCACATCTTGATTCCTCTTTTGAAGGGTGAGTTGGAAAGTGGTGACTGGCTTCATAGAGAATGTGGTATTTTAGCCCTTGGTGCTGCCGCTGAAGGTGGTATGCAAGAAATTGCTCCTCACCTTCCTGAACTCGTACCTTATTTACTCAACAATTTGAACGATCCCAAACCTCTTGTCAGATCAATTACATGTTGGACACTTGGTAGATATTGTGCTTGGATTGTTCAATCTGCAAGACAAAGCCCTGAAGCTCGTCAACACCTTCTTGAACCCCTTGTTCAAATTTTATTGCAACGTATTTTGGATAACAACAAACGTGTTCAAGAAGCCGCTTGTTCCTCCTTCTCTTTGCTCGAAGAAGAAGCTGGTCATGATTTGATTCCCTACCTTCAACCCATTCTTACCACTCTTTGTACTGCATTCACCAAATATCAACATAGAAACTTATTGCTCCTTTATGATACTGTCGGTACTTTGGCCGATGTTGTTGGAGAGACATTGAACAACCCTCAATACATCGATACCATTATGCCTCCTCTCATTAGCAAGTGGCAAGAAATTTCTGATGACAGCACTGATCTCTTCCCCTTATTAGAGGTTTGTATTATATTTTAGTTTGTAAGTCAGTGCAAAACTCATTCATCACCCTACTTCATAGTGTTTGTCCTCTGTGACCACCGCTCTTGGAAAGGGCTTCAAGCCTTTCGCTGAACCTGTCTATAGTCGCTGTGTTGTCCTCGTTTGCAAGACATTAGAAGAATGTCGCTTGTGTACTATGGATCCCAACATGGAAGAGCCTGACAAGGATTTCATGATTGTCGCTTTAGATTTGCTTTCCGGTATTGTCCAAGCTCTTAACACCGATGCCGAGCCTTTGGTCGCCAACACCAACCCTCCTATCGTCCAATTGTTGTCCCACTGTATTCAAGACGAAATTGCTGAAGTTCGTCAATCTACATACGCTTTACTTGGTGATCTTGCCATTTCTTGCTTCGAACACATCCGCGCTGTTGTCCCTCAATTCATGCCTCTTCTTCTCCAACAAATTGATCCTCAAGCTGAACATTTATCCGTCTGTAATAACGCCACTTGGGCTGCTGGTGAAATTGCCCTCAAGTGGGGCACTGAAATTAGAGATTATGTCGACCCCTTATTGCAACGCTTGTTCCCTCTCATGGTCAACCCCCATATCCAACGTACCCTTTTAGAAAACGTTGCTATCACTATTGGTCGTATTGGTCTTGTTTGTCCCACCTTGGTTGCTCCTCATCTCGAATTATTTATCAAGCCTTGGTTAGCTGCTCTCACCCCTATTCGCGATAACGAAGAAAAGTCTTCTGCTTTCAGTGGTTTGTGTGAGATGATCAAGGTCAACCCTCAAGGTGCCGTCAGTGAATTCCCTGCTTTCTGTACCGCCGTTGCAAGTTATCAAACTGTCACTCCTGCCTTACATGAATCTTTTGGAAATGTAAGTTTTGTATATTGTTAACAATTGATAGATTTTGTGACTAACGTGTATATTTATTTAGATTTTAATGGGTTATAAGAGTATGTTTGGTGATGCACAATGGCAACAAGGTTTGACATCAATGCCACAAGAAGTAAGAGCTCCTTTACATGAACGCTATGGTATTTAATCCATATGCATTTTGTACCAAAAGAGAGAGAAAGAAAAAGAGGAAAAAAGTCAAAAAATTAAAAGAAACAAATACTGACACCCTGCTGTCGTATATTATACATATTGAAAATAAAAAAAAGAATAAGAGTAAAAACATACGGATTCCCGCTCGTCTTTTCTTTCATATCAAAGGGAAAAATGATATTTTAATAGTTCTTTTTTTCTTCATATCAAAGGAAAAATGATATTTCAATAATTTACATTTGTGCTTGGTATCCATAATTTGTTTTTATTTACATAATATAACTTTTTTTAATGCAAAATCTATATATACATATGCTTCAATCAACAATCCCATCCGGATGTTGCACTTTCGCTTTTATTATCGCTTTCGCCTTCATCTATTCCAGAGTCATTGTCCTTGTCATCAGCCTTCTCAATAATTTTTTCATCTGCTTCCCTCTTCTTTTCTTCATCGGCTTTCTTTCTCTTTTCCTCGTCTGCCTTCTTCTTCTCTTCATCTGCCTTCTTCTTTTTTTCTTCTTCAGCTTCCTTTCTCTTTTCTTCGTCCTCCTGCTCTTTCTTCTTTTCATGCTCTTCAGATTGTTTTCGGTCAAACTCGACTCTTTCCAAGAAGTCCGGAATCTTTTCGAATAGCTTCTGGAAGAACTCTTCTTTGGTCCATTGCTCATTATTGTACTCCAAAAGCAAATCGATAAAGTAACTCTGAACCTCGGCAGTGGTCACTTTACCAGCAGGAATCGACTGTACGAACTTCTCAGCATACTTTTCAATTGACTTGCGCTCTAGTTCTGATAATGGCATGGAGGTTTCATCATCGAGATTCATGAAGCGCCAAAAGGTATCACGGATTTGTTCGGATGCAGCATAGTCGAGCTTAAGCTTAAGGTCAATTCTACCAGGACGAAGTAAGGCAGGTTCAATCTTTTTCAAGTTATTGCAAGTCATAAAGATCACTATTGAGAAGAGATTAAGAGGTCAGTTATTTATCCAATCAAAATAGAAAAAGAAAGTGAAACTTACTTGATCCTTCTTGACCTTGCATACCGTCCAAAACATTTAAAAGCCCCGACATGTTCAAAGTATTGGTGGCCTTTGATTCACCTACGGTTTTGAAGACATGATCAATATCTTCCATAACCACAATACTATTCAAAGGGATATTGGTGATTAAATTTGACAGCATCAGATTGTCTGTGACACCGCCAAAACCAATAATGGCAATATTCATCTCAAGTTTGGCCTATGTATATAAACATGAGATTAGATTTCATTGCTTTTCGAAAAAGATAAGAAGGATACTTACGGCAATAGCTTGAATGATAGAGGTTTTACCGGTACCAGGAGGACCATACAAGAGGTAGCCACGACGGTAAGGAATGCCTCTTTTCTTGTACCAAATACCACGGCTTTTGAATACCTCCATATCTACATATTGGAAAAAAGTATATTAGGAACTATTACATATATTAGTGCATGATTTCCTTTACCTTTTAATAGTCTTTCCTTTTGTCCATTACGTAAATGTACACTGTCTAGGGATCTTTCGGTGAGGGCTCTGTCGTTTCGCCAACCATGGCCGTTTGATCGGTAGATATACTATATATAGACAACAGAGATGATTAATAAAGCCATCCCCCGTGAATAGTAAACTAATAGAATGCACTTACTCTGATAGTTTGTGTCTTATTGTACTCATCAGACCATTCTTGAATAATAAAATGAAGCAATTTTATATCGTCACCGTCCATGCTATACATTTGTACAGAGTGAGTAACTTGAGAGAGGAAAGACCATATTAATTAACAAATATGGAAGGAAACTTACCTCATTTCTATGTGCTCTCCAATTTGATCGTGCTTGGTCAGTACTGCGTTTTTGAAAAGCACCCTCACCAGATGACCCTTATACATGATTTCCTCATCAAAACTTTCAGCTGTATAAAGGTTTAAATGTTAGTCTCTCCACATTTTTTTACGTAATATGAGGTTAAACTTACGTGGTGCTAATTGAACCCGAATAGCCTCGCTGCTATCATCATCACATTCATCTTCATCAGAGTAATAATCATAATCATAGTCATCGACACAAGTATAATTTTGCGAGCTTCCTGAATTATATTTAGCAACTCCTGTATTGAGCTTATCCTTTGCAGATCCATGCTCATACGCGTATCGCGAGATGGTGTCGTACAAAGAATCAGTGGCGAAGATCCTGATAGAAACTGTTCCTGGTGGTTGGCTCTTTTTGAATATCCTTTCCATTAGATCAGACCAATGCGTTTTCAAAATAGCTATGATTTATAAATAAAGGAATCAGTTTCTATTCAAGTATGGTTACAGTTTTGTTTAGTATTTACGAGCAAGATAGAAAGCCACAGACAAAGTAACAAAATCATTTCCAAAGTATTTTTGACCAAGTTTAACAAGACGCTCACCCAAGAGATTTTTCCAAATGTTTTCATCCGAGATTTTTTCAAGGATAGTGAGCAAGAGATTAAAGGCTTTGCTGACTTGACCAGCAGGGTTGATGACTTTAGCAACTGCGGACATAATAAAAAAGATGTATTGTTCGTTCGAAAAAAAAAAAAAGAAAAGATGAAAGAAAGTATAGAGACTGGAGGAGAAGAATAACAAAGACTTATATACTTTTAAAAATAAAGTTGATATATATGTTTACACGATATCCTTTTAGGTGGATTTGCTGCGGTACTTACGCAGCAAAAGACAGATAGAAGTGGACGCCTCACAAAAGTGACATATATGTTGTACATGTTTTGTATACAGTGGAACTATGCTTCAACTAGAAAGTCGAAAACAGTACGAGCGCTGTGACCGCAGTATCGATTAAGGCTTATCACTTTTCCATCAAATTCCACAGTCTTCCTCAAAGCATACTATTTTTCACTTGCTCATCCTTACTCATATGCAAAGCCACGTTTGTGCGAGCAACACTTCTCTAAAACAGACCCAGTTCTTGGCCTAATCATAGCTTTTTGACACGCCAATTTATCAACACCAGTGCTACGTAAAAAATCGCGTTGGAGGGAGTCAGGTTGCATTGTTAACACAATGAAAGTCTTCTGTAACACGAAACTCATAATTCAAACCTGGTTAATCTTCTCCAAGTATTTGTATAATTTTAATTTGATAGATTTTCATTGGGGTATCCTTTCGCATAATTTTACGAAAGTAGTAATATATGATCATCGGATAATTACTTGTTGTCTTACATGGGAGTATCGCCTTACATATTAAAATGACATATATGGTGTTATGAAACAGAGACATGCAATTAATTATGAACCCATGTTAAACAAAAAAACATATAAAAGGTTTGCCTGTAATCGAGGCATCATCTTTTGCTTGCTTATCCCCCTAAAAGTCG
>KK076509.1:7948-191977 GCA_000587855.1 Mucor irregularis B50 | reverse complement strand
TGAGAGAGAACCATACGCGATTGAGTTTTTGAGTAGAAGACTAATCGTGCTTTTTTTTTTTTTTATTGTATTTCACCCAGCTGAAGAAGATAGCTCTGAAGGTGAAGATTTCGAAGAAGTCCTTCAAAACCTCGACATGAACTTGAATGATGGAGTAGATCCAGAGGAAGGAGGTGTGTATTTTACTTATTTTTTTTTACATTAGGAAACGCTCACTCAACACATTGCATTCTATAGTCTTTGAAGAAAGTTCTCCCGGTCAGGAACGTCTTTATGAAGATCCAACTTGCTCTCCTACGGAACCTGTATCAATACTATTGGTTATGATGATGCATTTGTTGATTGCGCGTTATGTTACCGACGAGTGTGCTGAAGTCATAATGACTTTTATGAATGTACTTCTTGCGCTTACAGGAAAGCATTACCGTTTCCCTGCAAAGTTGAGTACATTCAAATCTAGAAGTAATTATGAAGAAGACTCTTGCTCTGGTTTGAAAGCGTTTGTCTCGTGCACATCGTGCCATAGTATTTACGAAATCCCGGGAAGCATGGATCAAAGGCGCCAATATATGACGTGCGCGTCAGCCAGACGTGTGTCTTCATATAGAGGTAATGTTTCGGATCGCTGTACTGAACGTCTTTATGATGTGAGGGAAGGCACCAATTCATTTATTCCAAAGGCCTATTATCTATACAACTCTGTGATCGAAACTTTAAAGAAATTTTATTTACGTGAAGGATTTGCTGAAGCTATTACTCAATGGAAAACAAGAAAACTCACTCATATAAACTATATGTTTGATGTTTACGACGCCCATGTATTCAAAAATTTCAAGCTCAAATCAACTGATTCCCTGCCTTTCGTTGAACAATCGGATCACAATCTTTTATTTAGTTTCAATGTTGATTGGTTTCAACAGTTTAAAAATTCCCCTTATTCCTGCGGTGCTATTTACTTGACTTGCCTGAATCTTCCTCGCTCTATTAGAAATCTACGTGAAAATATGATCTTTGTTGGATTGATGCCTGGTGGTGGACGTGAAGCTAGTTTGCAACAAATTAACAATTACTTGAAACCACTTGTGGATGAACTGCTTGTATTGATCAATGGCATCAAAGTCAGAGCCCCTTCTGTCCCCGGTGAAATCACTGTTAAGGGTGCATGTACTTTGTTCGTTTGCGACTTACCTGCAGCTTCAAAAGCACTTGGATTTTCCTATTTCAATAGTTACTTTGCTTGTAGACGATGCGACCATTCTTTTCCCCGTCTCCCAAGTAACCGTCTTAAACCCGATTTCTCAAACCTGGATGTAGATTCCATTCCTCGTCGCACCAGACAAAGTAACAGGCTCTATGCCTCCCAATTCCAGTCCCTTACTACCGACACTGCCCGCAAAGAACATGTAAAACTTCATGGTACTCGTTGGAGCGAATTTCATCGTTTACCATACATGGATGCCGTCAAGTTTACTGTCTTTGATCCCATGCACAACGTTTGGATTGGCACCTGCAAAAGAATTGTCACCAACGTCTTCCTTCCGAAAAAACTTTTAACTGATACCCACTTACAAGAAATGTCTCATATGTGTAAAAACATTGTTCTTCCTCCTGGTTTCGACTCCTCCTCCTTGGTTAGAAAAATCACTCTTGGTTCTGGATTTTCGTACATGAAAGCCGATGAGTGGCGTGTCTTTACAATTGCATTGTCACCACTACTCCTCAAAGGCCGCCTCAATTCTGATTATTACAACAATTGGATGATCTTTGTCGAGTGTGTACGCTTGATGTGTCTTCCTGGGATCTCCCGCGAGGATATAAAAAGATGCCACTCTTTGATTAAAAATTTCAGCGAAGGATTCTTGGAATTATATGGCAAAGAAGAGTTGACAAGCAACATACACTACCACTTTCACTTGATGGTAATAGAACGCGATCGTTTGTTGAGGTGATTTTTGACTGATCTTTTTCTTTGTTTTTTCTGTAGGAGGACATGATCAACTATGGACCTTGGGCCTCCCATCAATGCTTCAACTACGAAAGGTATAATGCTGACTTGAAAGGAATTAGGACAAACGGAAGAAAAGGTTTAGAAAGAACGATCGTCAAGAGATTACTTAACAGTATTCATCGCGACGGCGACTCAAGTAATTTTATACCTGCTTCTGGTGACTCGAAAGTCGATTCTCGTCTGCAGAAAGTGCTCCGCATCAAATCTGCTGCTAATTCCGATGACGTTGACGAGGATATAAAAAAAGAATTAGAAGGTGCAAGAAGTAACGAGTTTGACTTTCTTACTTTTGTTACATACTCTGGTCACTTAGATGGAATTGGTTATGGAGAGGCATTTGGTTTTGAACAACTACCTGCGAACACCATCAATTCAATCCACTTTTCGAAAAAAATGAGCACGATGGCTGAAGAAGATTACCAACAACTTGTTCAATATTATCAGCACTATATCAACTTTGACATATACTCGGTAGACGACATTCCCAGCACCAATGTACCAACCAACACATATGCAGTTATAGACAAGAAGATTGCAATGTTCAATTCGATCAAGCTACTTGGACAAAAGTACAACTCCAAGGAAGCTACATCCAAACGAGGTAACGTTATTTTTGCATACTACAAGGATCCAACTCAATCGCCTCAAGAGCATCAACTTCGTCCTGCTGAAATTTTATATTTCTTCAGACAAGTTGTCTTTTTGAGTGATGAAGAGTCTGGTGATTTTCACCCATTCAAGTTCACGTTTGCCTACGTTCGTTGGTATGCTTCGAGTGATGTCAGTTTGACTACTTTCAACTCCCTCAACTCGTCAACATACGCCAACACTTTCCTCGCCGATTCTTTCTTGTCCATTTTACCAGTGCATTGCATTCACTCGCCAGCTGGTATTTATTACAATATTTTAGACAACTACAACATTATTATCAACTTTCACCGAAAAATAACAGAATAGGTAGAAACAAAATAAATTTTTTATTGCTCAGTCAAAGCCCAAGCAGGAAGTCTTCTTTGCAATTCTGCAGAGATATCAACGTCAACCAGCTCCATTGTTCTTTCCTTTCTGTTGTGGAACTGGCTGCTTTCCTCTCTATGGAGATCATCCAAGTGGTTGAACAGTTTATTCACCTATTACGGGAGAGTTAGAGGTATACGGATAAAGAACACAAAGGTTGTATAATTGAAGTAACTACTGTATTTACCTTTTCAGATCTCCATTTGGGAACCTTTACCTTGATGGTTTTGGCTACTGTACCAAAAGCCATCTCATCATCGTCTTCATCGGACATCACCTCTTTTGCCAACAGAGGGAGGCACTCTGTTCGATCCAAAGTGACTTCATCATCAAGCACAATTGGCACATCCTCAGGAAATCTCTCGAACATTTTTTGTCTGTTCTCGAGTTTCTATGGTTTCATGGATGGAGAGCGATATGGTGGAATTTTTGTTAGATCCAGCACTTTGATTAAAGGTATATAGTTTTGATGGATTATCTTTACTCACCCTGTTTTTTCTCTCATCGACCTTTCTTTCGTAGGCAAGTCGGGCCCTTTCTTCTTCATCCAACAATCTTCTTCTTTCCTTTTTCTTGAGGTATTCAAGACGATTGCGGAGCACCTCCTCCACCGTCTCCTCGTGCTCGGGCGTCTTGAAAGCATCAGGTTCACCAGGTTTGGCATAGTATTTTTTAAAGTACTCCATTCCAAGGGCGATGGATTTCACTTCGGCGACAACAGGCTTGTTTTTTTCACTAAGCAACGAGTGCTCAACATCAAATTTGATGGCACTAGCTTCGTAAGCTTGTTTAAGATTGGCCTATAGTATTTAAAGAAAATGTAAGTATATCATTCGATTTGTTATTTTGGTTGTTGGTGACAGTTTACACTAAGATTTTTGTTGTACCCTTTAGAGTTTTTCAACGTAGTGCGCTTCTTTTTTGCAACTGGTTCAGCCTCCTTTTGTTTTTCCAAGTCTACCACTCTACGTTTGAGAGTGGCAACTTCCCTCATCAACTCACGCAGTTGTGCTTTAGAGTTGTTGCTGTTGGTGTTGGTGTTGGGGCGAATTGGAGGGGTAGCACCGGTAGAAGGTAAGACGGCGGGTGGTTGGTTGGGACGACGAGAGCTCATTTGGTATTTATTTAATTGGGGAATGGGAAGTTGGGAATCTTTTAAAGTATATAATAAAAGTAAAAGGAAAAGCTATTGTCTTTTCGCAGTTCTTAAATAGACGCCCTCATTTTGCTGCGTAGTTGCTTAATACACGGTCGCTGTCTGCGCAGTAATCAAATAATGCACCCGTTTGACATGATCCGACGTGACGCGTGTTGGCCCGAATTAAGAAAAAGTTAGCGCGCTTTTCAACACTAGTTTCTCCCTTTCTTTCTCTTTTTTTTTCTCTATTCATCTCTTTACAATGGACTCTTCTTTAATACTTTGGTGCAGTAGTAAGTGCTTCTATATTGATTCCTCTCAGATTATTAAAGGTTCTTTCTATAGTTGGCTTTAATCTCTCCTTCGTAAGCTTTAATCTCTCTTGAAGATTGAGCTGTTGGCCTTTCCGCAGCCGGTTCACACCTCTTGCATGGACTGAATCTTTTTCTTTTTTGTGGGCTTTCTCTGTTTGCTTGGCAACTCTCACGGTGAGGTGGTAAGTGTTCTCTTGTGTGAACTCTTTACCCTTGATGTACTGAATTACTTGTAGTCTCTTTTCTTTTTGTTGCTTCCCATTTTTTTTTTTTAAATGAAAGACACAGTTGACAATGTTCAAGGTATGCTTTTAAAACTCGTTCCCCTTTACGGTCTATGACACTAACTGTTCTCTTTACTTTACGTAGCCCGCTTGCGTGTCTTAACAACTGGTACTCATAAGAACTGATTAAAGGTAGAGTAATCGTACTTTCCCTCAATCTTTTTTTTAATTATGGCCTTTGAGAAGCTCATCATCTTTTCTTTATACTTTAGAACAAGCTGCTCTCTTCTGCTAAACTCCTTTGATGTGTTGTAAGAAAGAAACGTGTTGCCTGGTGCACTTGGGAATCACTAAAAGGTAATTTACAATTGCTTTCCTTTAATCTTTTTTTGAATTTGAACTTTAAGAACTAATCACTCTTTCTTTTTATTTTAGAGCAAGCAGCTCTCCTCTTAAGACTTTCTTTGCTGTATTAGAAGAAGGAAACCATGTTATGAGGCTCTTATCGTAAGTAATAAAACTGATAAAAATAAATTCTTTTCAAAGTAGTATTATTAATTCAATAATTCTTTTTTTTTATAGATATTTGGCACCCTTTGAGCACTGACGGCTTGGTACAGTAGAATCAAAATACCAAAGAAGTTCGCTTTTCAAAAAGTGCGTAGTCAAGGTAATGTGTGTATGGTATAATACTACCACCCTGGGGTTTAGCGATATTTAGGAGTGGGGTAGCTGTAATTAGTATGATTTATAAACCAATAAAAGAATATATGAAAAGAACACGTAATACTTTAAAGACCAATAATAAGCTGTAAAATGAAGAATAGTGACGAATAGGATGATAATATTGAGAATATTGATCCAATAGTATAATAATATTAAGAACATCCATCCAATAAAATATTGTTTCGTGCGAGAAAGTAACGAATAAAACGATGGTATTTGAATGTATTAAGCCAATAGCAACACCTATGATGATGGGAAGAAGCCAATGATGAGTCAAAGAAAGTACAGACAACGTATGGACAACGTACGGACAATGCAGCATTATCTGAAAAATTATCAGGAACGGGAAAATGTAACCACCAAAGTATGATTGATGTGGCAATATGTGCCGCATCATAGTTCAACATATGACATGTAACATTAAAAAGTGCAATTATTGCACACCGTATGACCGATGGCAAGTACTTGCCATATGCGCTATCATGTGGTATTTTGGCATAAAAATTGGAAATATTGTACACTTTATCACCGATGCCAATCTGTTTTGTCATATGCCATGATATGATTGTTGTAATTCTTCCTTACCAACTTCGCTGTCGACAGAGTACATGTCCTCGTCCTCTTCTTGAACCTCTCCAGATTCGTCCTGAGGAACATAGTCCAAATCATCCTCTTCGTCATCAGAAGCTAGAACAGCATCCGCAATTTTTTTACTACTTGATGGAGCAGAATTATCGGGGGCATACTTCGACTTGAGTATCTCCTTAGAAGGCTGGGTACTGTCATCACTGTTTTTGTCTACATTTTGCTCCTTATTTTGAGACTTCTTTACTGATTTCTTTCCTTTAACGGCCATCTTCCTTTTATCGGTACCTCTTGCCTGTTTGTTGGGGCATTCGAAAGCGCGGTGTCCTTGCTTCATTGCAAGTATACTATTGGTTGTTATAAGATCAGAACGACAAAATATTGTCGATGTAGAAAGTGTTATAGAGCCTGAAAGTGAACTGGAAGTTAGGATTCTAAATTGGAACAAAAATAAAAGATTAAAGTTCAAGCCCGTCATACCCGAGCGGCGAATCAAGAAGCAGAGACTATTCAGTCTCAGCTCAATATTAAATAGAATCCTCCCATGAACATATTAATAAACCATCTTTATTCTACACTAAATCCTTTACTGTATATTATAAGACTATAAACAAATATCCCTTTTAAGAACAACTATTCCTGCACTCTCTATTCACTAATTGTATAATTCGTGATTAGACATTTTCTAAAAATCGCTACTTTGTAATGGCTCTACACTATTTTTGCTATTACGTAATATTATCTACATGCACTACATTGAGCGATCCGGGCATGGGCTTACAATGATCCTGCGTAACCTACTCCTGATGATGTCATACATCCCCAAATCATCATTGAGCCACCGCCACCTTTTAATTGAGTCTGATAGTTATGTGGTCTGAGCGGGTCATCTTTATGTTTCCACGTAATTTGAGCTCCATCTGATCCCCATCTATGTATTGATCTTGGTTTCGTCGGAGAATATAACTTTGTTCCAGTCCTCTACAGTCCAGTCACGGTGTTTTTTGGCCCATTGCAATCTCTTTTTCCGGTTAGATTTCTTGATTAAAGGCTTCGTTTTTTTGTATAGAGAATCAAGGCCAAGGGATCTCATGAGTTTTGTTGTGGATGAGTACTGCAATTTGTAACCAAGAGACCACAGATATCTTTGGACATCCTTGGGTGATAATAAGAAGCCTTTTCGGACTTTAAAAGTTATGACTTGCTTTGTGTAATTGGGCACAATACCGACTCTACCACCACGGGGTTTGACGCGATCTGGATCAACTTGTTTTTTCATGAGAATTACTTGGGCTCTAGACACTCCAGTGGCTTGTACAATGTCTTTAGTATCCTTTCCGGCTTTAATCATCGATATGACGTTATTTCGCGTGTCGTTGCTGAGTTTATATGGCATTTTAGTAGGAAGATGTTAAGTGTAAAAGATAGAGTGTAATGGGGGAAGTGATGAGAAAAGGGCCGTCTTTATATATTTTTTTGACTTCTCTACGTCATAATGATACGTCATGTACGTTATTATTGCATCATGTACACTAAAATAGAGTTCAAAGTACATTAGATCAAGTTTACATCATTTTGCATTTAGCTCAAAATCAGCTTTTCTTTATTTGGTCATTTGTGTAACATTTTATGATTGCATCATTTTTACCTACTTATACTATGACATTTGGGCTATCTAATGGTTTTTATTTCGTATCTCTGACGTAATTATAGCGCCGTACAGGCTATTTTATGGTTTTGTTAGGCACTTAGTAGCAGGACTGTAAACGCTTTTTATTTGATAGTTCAACACTATTACATGAGAATTTGCAAAGTGAGGATCTCATTTGTTGTCATCTCGAACCTTTAAATGAGATCTCTAACTCGAGTGACTCATCTCAACAAGTTTGGGTCACTACCACGTGATAGCCAAATCAGGCAAAAATAATCTGTCTTCATTTTTTTTTTCAAATACAGTTGATGCCGTGACCTTCAATGCATGCTTGCTGTTGCCAATTAGAAGACTCTAAAATACCGTAGTTTGAAATATTTTACCATTTGTACTGTACCTCCGAACATTAGAAAATATTTTTTTCAAATTCCTTTTGACCATTTTGGTAATGTTTTGATTCCTTTGATTGGTTCTGTAACAAACCACATGTCTATAAAAAGGGCGGAAATTTTCCTTTTCTTTTCCCTATCACATTACAAACAATAACAAAAATGTTCTGCACTGATATTTTATTCATTATCATTCTGATTGCTCTTGTTTACTGTAAGTAATTTTACCATTAAATAAATTGACTGAAAATTATAGCGCCGTACAGGCTATTTTATGGTTTTGTTAGGCACTTAGTAGCAGGACTGTAAACGCTTTTTATTTGATAGTTCAACACTATTACATGAGAATTTGCAAAGTGAGGATCTCATTTGTTGTCATCTCGAACCTTTAAATGAGATCTCTAACTCGAGTGACTCATCTCAACAAGTTTGGGTCACTACCACGTGATAGCCAAATCAGGCAAAAATAATCTGTCTTCATTTTTTTTTCAAATACAGTTGATGCCGTGACCTTCAATGCATGCTTGCTGTTGCCAATTAGAAGACTCTAAAATACCGTAGTTTGAAATATTTTACCATTTGTACTGTACCTCCGAACATTAGAAAATATTTTTTTCAAATTCCTTTTGACCATTTTGGTAATGTTTTGATTCCTTTGATTGGTTCTGTAACAAACCACATGTCTATAAAAAGGGCGGAAATTTTCCTTTTCTTTTCCCTATCACATTACAAACAATAACAAAAATGTTCTGCACTGATATTTTATTCATTATCATTCTGATTGCTCTTGTTTACTGTAAGTAATTTTACCATTAAATAAATTGACTGAAATATTAAGTTTTTTTTTCAAAATTAGTGTACGTTGAGGACTATTACGTCCCTCCATTCCGTCTGCCTCTGGTTGTAAAAAACTATTTATACCCAGAAATTAAATTGACTCCAGTTGGACGTCACACTAACACAAATAAACGTTCTTAATTTAAATAAAATTGCTATTTCTTTGATGCCTATACATATAAAAAATGTTTGCCACAGTGATATGAAAAAAAAAGTGTGACCTGCGCTGTATTTTCAGATGACATTTTTCATTGCAAATATTATGCATTCGTTTTTCAGACAGTGGAAACATCTCAGCAGTCTTCATTCTTTTAGAGCACAAACAAATTGGTACTACTTCTCTTAGTTACGCAAAATGCTTACTCCAAATCTTGCCACCATTGACACATTTTTGGAATTCAACAGAAATTAACCCAACTCAAAATCAAAAAGCTCATTGTACTCAACTATACCTTTAGAATCTAGAAACACTCGTAGCAGAGACAACTCTGACCAAGATGGAAGTAGATTGAGATCGAGTAGAAGAAGAATTGACACCGACAACACCAAGCAAAATCTTGCCACTAATGGAGCTGAATCTACTGAAAATGAAGAAGGTTTTTCTTCAAGACGCAGACGCAACAGAAGTCAGCCTAGAGAAAGTGGATACCAAGCAAGAGGTTATCGCACTTGTCATTTGACTGCTGGCGATAGTAATCAAATGTACATGCAAGAAGGAATACCCCAAGTTGCCAGAGAGTACGTATATTAAAAATATCAACCATAATAAGAATAATATATTGACCAAGCATATATTTCATAGGTATTTAATAGAAATCGGTGCGTTTACTGACGTTTGCCGTTGTAAAAAACCAGGTTGTGGCAAACAGATGAATACTTATGTAAGAAGTGATGCCCGCAACCAAGTATATTTTTACTGTTCGAAGAATGCCTTTGGTGAACAGTTGTGTGCTTTTAATTTAAAATGTATATAAAAATAAATATGGTTTGTGTAACATGAAACTATATCTAATAATTTAAAGATTTATAGATATTTTATTTTTTTTGCCAAGACTAATATTATCAAATGACTCTCTAATTTAATTTGAATTAATTGAAATTCGAGAACAAAATGAAAATTAGCATTTTATTTTTGTGTCATGTGATAATATTAGTCTTGGCAAAAAAAATAAAATATCTATAAATCTTTAAATTATTAGATATAGTTTCATGTTACACAAACCATATTTATTTTTATATACATTTTAAATTAAAAGCACACAACTGTTCACCAAAGGCATTCTTCGAACAGTAAAAATATACGGTAGTGCAAGGTGCTACACGATATTCATGCAATGTCTACAATCTGCTGCAAGGTTTACCTGAAATCCTGTAGCACATTGTAGCACCTTGTGAATTTAAATAAAATCGCAGGGTTTTTGGTTCCTTGGTGGTAGAGATACAGTATAGGCAACAAATTTGGGATACAAATGATCATATTTTTCTTGAAACAGTTGGAAATTCAAATCAAAGTCTTGAACGGTTGTTGAGGTGAACAGTTGTGTGCTTTTGATTTAAAATGTATATAAAAATAAATATGGTTTGTGTAACATGAAACTATATCTAATAATTTAAAGATTTATAGATATTTTATTTTTTTTGCCAAGACTAATATTATCACATGACACAAAAATAAAATGCTAATTTTCATTTTGTTCTCGAATTTCAATTAATTCAAATTAAATTAGAGAGTCATTTGATAATATTAGTCTTGGCAAAAAAAATAAAATATCTATAAATCTTTAAATTATTAGATATAGTTTCATGTTACACAAACCATATTTATTTTTATATACATTTTAAATTAAAAGCACACAACTGTTCACCTATGTATAAATGGTGGACTATCTAGCCGTGGTCACTGTCGGGAAAGCAAAAATAAAAAATTTCATAGTTCTTTAATACAAAAGTGATTTACAATGTATTTATTTCCACCAGCAAAGCTAAAAGAAGTTAATTAAACACGACATAGCTGCAGAAGCATTACGTTGTCGTGTTGAAATGAGGAAAGGAAAGTTCAATTTGAGTCGACATGGGAACATCTCATTTCGAAATGTCAAAAGACGATGATGATGGTGTATGTGTATACGTAATGAGAACAACGTATATGTATCAAGGAGTATGAGTAAAGGCTCTAAAAAAGGCAATTCCTTTGGCATTACTTGTCAAATGAATTGAAGATTTATTGACAAAAATACGAGAGATAGGGATGTTGAATTATATTATGGTAAATTTGTGGAAACAAAGATAATGTGTAAATAGATAATGTGTAAATAGATAATGTGTAAATAGATAAAAAGGTCATTACAAAGAGTATGTGTGGTCTTGTGCTGTCAAAAGACAGTAGATATCTAGAAAGTGATAGTCCGAGATGATGCTTCCGTATGTATGTTATCATTATCAATAGAGCTAAATGATGAGATGCAGGAATGGTTACAGTACACACGTTTACAAATGTCATATTATAATTGCGAATGAATATAAGAGGGTTAATAAATGGAGTAAATCATTAACCATCTATTTCACAACTTCAAAACGACTCTCATTACGCATATACACAATTCTTCAAGTCAAACACTCGTTTTGTTAAAGTAGAATAGATGTTATTGTTCATCGTACCTCAACAATATGATTGTAGTAGAACCAAATTCATATCAGTTTGAATTCACAATAATATCCAACTATTAATAAGAACATGACTGATAATCGCATATCAATAAGGTGGGATAGAACCGTATATCAACTTGACTTCACAACCAAATTCATATTATAACAAAATAAGCTTACCATTGTTAAACAGTATGCTTAACTCTCTCAAGTAATAAGAAATGTTGCCATTACAACAATTATATATACAAATGGCGGTAAACACTTGTGTATATCAAAGCCGTAAGATTTATAACACATCTTATTACAAAAGAAAAAGAAGAAGAGAGTATAATTGTAATTACAAACGATTTATCTATTGTTCAATAGAGAGTGAAATCGTCACCCAAGTACCTCACCTATTATAGCCCAAAGCACAATTGCTCTACAACAGTCATATCAGTATGTGAAAGTAATCACCACTAGTATGTCAATGAAATAGCAATAATGAAAAGGAAAGTAAGCAGATAGAAGCAGAACAGAGTTGGCTTGAATAGGGATTAAAAAGAAACACCAGAAAACACGCCAGGAGGAAGAGAACTGATAATAAAAACGACTTATACATTGAGTTAGTATGTATGTTTGATTAAATAAAATAGTAAAAAGATGATACACTTACAGTAGTGGCAACGGTAGCAGTAGCAGAGCAGTAACAGAGTGAAAACAGTTTGATAGAAAAATAGTAACAGGCTTGATGGACACCGCAATACACCAAAAAAAGGACACGAAAAGACACAAAAAGACACGAAAAGACACGAAAAGGCGGAAAATGTGTGTGTGGGAATAAACACAAGAACAAAACAATATGAATAAACCAATCATAATTGCGTATTAAATCATGTGTTGAGAGCACCATGAAAAAAAAAAAAAACTTTTTCAAATAAACCAGGGCATTTTTGTATAGAAAGAACACCACTGTGCATAAATAAGTTTTGAGCTAAATATATCAAAAGACCATCGAACGCAAAAGAAACCGTTAGTCATCTGGTTATAAATACAGAAAATGAAAAAGAAAATACGAAATACTCACATTCTTTATAGATTGATTGAGAAAAAAGAGTAAAAAAAGAGGAAAAAAAGGGAGAAAAGAAAAATCCCACAATTTAAATAAAACAGCAGTCAGCAATTAAACAATATATGGTTGCACACTGCAATTCAATTTTTACATTAATGTTAAAACCACCCACTGTGTGCACATACTCATACGAGTCAAGTAGTGCATTCCATTCTGGCAGACATGTACATTGCGTCCCTGTTGCAATGTAGATAATGTGCAACTTCTGTTGTGACATTTCAACAGTGACTCGAAATGTTTAAAAAGGACATACTAAAAACAACATATCGCTGACTTTAGACGAAGTAGTATTTAATTGAATTTTAGAGTTTTCAAAAAATTAAATGAGTGATAAAGGGTGAAAAAGCTTCACATGATACTGTATATACACTTCTTTAAATGAGAGAGTTTAAGTGTAATCAAAATGTGGTGAATTGAAAAGCGATAGTTGATGAATATGATCTGACATTTAATCACCAATATGGACAATTGTTTAAATAGGGGGGTATAAGATCAATAGTTTACTACAGAAAATTGATGTATATTGTTTTGATAATATAGTATTATTACCTTCAGAATTGGGAGAGTTGAAATCGTAAAAGGAGCCTTCAAATTTTATTGAGGAAAATTGAATCATGAACGAAACATAGAAAGACAGCAGTATATGAGTAATTGGGAAATTATATTACCAAAATGTCCTTTATTGAAATATGAAATGATGTGTATTTATGCTATGATTACATATAAGTTGTTGTTATCTATATGAATTGCGTATCAAAATTTACCAGTAAAGGTTCTACTGTACACTCTATGTACAAACGTTATAAGTACATATTACTCGTATCTAAATGTCAACAATGTATAACTGTGTGTGTAGCATTCACAATCTAGATTTTTTTACACTATACACGGTACATAGACTTTAGAAAGTTATTGACTAACACGTCTGACAGTAGATCAAGTCTTTACAAATGCATATAATTTACTAAGTATCAAAGAAATTGCAGAGTCAAATCGTTCTTTCCCGCAAAGCTACTACAATGCATTTGTAGGTGGGGATGAAATTAATATTACATGTTAAATAGCAACAGATGTGTGCCCCTGGAGTGTGTCTACCTTGTATATTTAAGTGAAATCATTTTTTTGTAAAGCATTTTTTATTGTCAAATGGTAGTATTAGCATGCTCCCACCAAGTACTTGTTGTGACATGCATGCACCAAATGACAAGTGCAAATGACTTTTGTAAGACGTAGTCACATATTTATTTTTTGAGCATACAGTGTCTTTCTATTAGCTCAAAGCGTGTTAAATTTCAATTGTGTAACGATTTTTTTGCACAGGGGTGTGACTTGTTCTGATGGAAAAAATTTTTACTATTTTATAGCTTATGGCAACAAACAGTTAAAATTTCTTCTTTGCTTTTCTTGACGTTACATTACTGATCATCAACATGATTCACTACCAACCGTATTTCCAAGTAAATAACAAGCACCTCACCGAAGCTTTGCTTCAGTTACTCTTGCTCTCCTACCTCTGTCAATGGTCCGCCATTGTTCGACATTTCGCAGAACATTATGTTCTTGATTCTCTCGTTGTGTACTTTTTGTACCGTTATGTTGTTGCTCGTGACCAGGCGGGCGGTTTCTATGGTGGTAGTTGTCCTTTGTGGGAGAAGATAGATTGGACAATTATCTTTGTGAACTGTTCTGTGTCTCTCGAGGCAACTTTTCTTTTCCAATTGTGTAAGTACATGCAGTTCCCATTTCGACATTAGCAACAACTAACTATTTTTTTTTCAAACTATTAGATTCGATTGCCTACGAACATCAATATAGGCTCAATCGAACCTACCATTGTAAGTTATTATACTCAATTTTCATTCCAAATACAATTACTAAATTTACTCTCTGCCTTTCAATAGGGAACAACAAGACCCACCATCGCATGGAGCGTGAGCTCTTCGATGCTAAGCGCGAGATTCAAGATCTCAAATCTCGTTTGGCTGCTGCTCTCCCTCCGCCATTTCTCCTGTGAAAACAGTGAATGTTGGCGTTATGACGGACGATCTTTCTTCTTGTTTTTGCTCTCTCTCTGCTGTTGCTCCTCCTGTTGCCTCTGTTGGTGGTGATATCGCTGCTGACAAGGTTGCTCCTGCTGCTGGTGATAAATCTGCTCTTTCGGGCATTATTGCTCGTTTGGATGACTTGCGTCTGGATGCGGATGCCGACCTCCCTGCCTGTGAGAACGAAGTTGTAGGTACCACCCCTACCACTACCACTTCTTCTAACAATGTTCTTGCTCGTTTCGCCTTGGAGGATCTTTTTTGTAGTGCTCCTACCACTGCTACTACCGCTTCTGCACCTTTCTCTCCTGTCTCTGCTGTTGTTGGTGATGCTCCTTTCTCCGAGGTTCCTGTTGCTTGTGGCGAGCAATCTGTTTGTGAAGACGTTCCTGCTTTTGTCTTTGGAGGTGACGCTGTTCTTCCTTTCTCTTTCGGCGTGGCTGAATGTTCTTTCGTTTCGTGTCCACCTCCTGTGGTACCTGACGCCTTCGTTGTGGAGCCTGCTTTTCTTCCTGTGGTTGCTGACACTGCTGTTGGTGTTGAGCAGGAAGACTGCATGGATGCTGAGATGGAGTCACTTGTTGACGAAATCGACGCAATCCTCGATGATTGGGAGGGTGAAGACGATGAAAATGAGATGGACCTTGTTGCCGGTACCTCTGCCACTGCATCCCCTGTTGATGCTTCTGTTCGTGCTTTTGCCCCTGTCTCTTTCGGTGGTCCTTTTGGTGGTGGTGTTTCCGCTGCTTCTGCCCCTTCTTTCGTGTTTGGGAGTTCGTCTGGTGGTGTTTCCGCTGCTTCTGTCCCTCCTTTTGTGTTTGGGAGTTCGTCTGGTGGTGCCCCCACCACTACTGCTGCTTTTTCGTTCGTGGGTCCTTCTGTTCTTTCCGTTCCGCGTTCGTCTGGTGCTTCTGTCTTTGCCACGAATAAGACGGTGGTAACCTCACGAGTGTGTACGTGACACTGCTGTTGGTGTTGAGCAGGAAGACTGCATGGATGCTGAGATGGAGTCACTTGTTGACGAAATCGACGCAATCCTCGATGATTGGGAGGGTGAAGACGATGAAAATGAGATGGACCTTGTTGCCGGTACCTCTGCCACTGCATCCCCTGTTGATGCTTCTGTTCGTGCTTTTGCCCCTGTCTCTTTCGGTGGTCCTTTTGGTGGTGGTGTTTCCGCTGCTTCTGCCCCTTCTTTCGTGTTTGGGAGTTCGTCTGGTGGTGTTTCCGCTGCTTCTGTCCCTCCTTTTGTGTTTGGGAGTTCGTCTGGTGGTGCCCCCACCACTACTGCTGCTTTTTCGTTCGTGGGTCCTTCTGTTCTTTCCGTTCCGCGTTCGTCTGGTGCTTCTGTCTTTGCCACGAATAAGACGGTGGTAACCTCACGACCAGCACCACCAGCTGAAAAATTGGTCTTCGACCCCTTTTTTTCGTCGGCCCTTGGTGCCTCCACAACTGCTACTACTACTGCCAGTACATCTTCCGCTGGCAGTAATGATGAAGAAATTATTGGAAGAATTAAAGCCTCTCGTTGGGAAAGGCTATTTGACGAAGGTAAGAGTCTGAGTATATTCGAAGGGGTTTTTTTTAAGTAAATATGCTAACATATAATTATTCTTATTTCTGTAATAGCTGAAGAGGAAGAAGAGGTTGAAAATGAAAAAGCCTCTAGAGGTAGCGTGAGGGGAAGATTGGAGGGTAGAATAAAAGCCCTCAACAAAAAAGGCTTGCGATAAAGAGTCAGTGTACATTATTAGTGCCCACTACTTTTTTTTTATTGTATTAACTCTACTTTTGCTTATGCTATATAGGCTTTCTTCCTTTTGCTTTTTATATGTATTATATTGTTGCAATAAAAAAATTTGTATATTTTCTCAAAACAGTAACACTTTGGCTATTTTGTTGACCAATTTTAAATTTCAAAATAAGATCATTTATGAACAAACATCAAAGAGAAAGATATTTTGATACTGGTATGTACACTTTCTTTGTACTTTCGTACCACTTTACCGTAATCTAAGACAAAAACTGTGTATTACTATTGTATGTTGTAATAACACTCTGATAGATGTACACCCCACTAGAGCTCCACAGACATACGGCGCATCCATCTACACCTAGATTTACATGCGTCTCTGATTATAACTACTAAGCTTTTATACCCATTTGTACCCAAGTAAAGACTGTCTTGAAGACAATGACTAACAATAAGCACTTGGCAGCCATTAGCAAAGATGGGCTGACAGATAGACCAAGATTACCCACGTTGCTGACAAAAGTGCACAGATACTGCGCTACAATAGATTATCAATATTAAAGACACGCAAGCGTGAGATATGTTGACAAGTAACTTAGTATAAAGATTTTCATGTTTTTATTCAGTAATTGAACTCTCTCTTCGTTCGTTCCTTTTATTTTTTTGTCTTCTGTAATCGTTGAATTCTTTACCGCTTACATCGCTGTACCAAGATCAGATACACTTGCACTTCATATGTAGCTATTTCTTCACACACTTTTGTATATATGCAGTCCCAATTCACCCTGTGTGTGAGTCTATTACTGAGCGCCTATATAGTCCTCTGGTTTACATTTTATGCTCCTTCTCCAGCAATACGCTCTCTTTTCTAAAATTTGAGATGAGACAATGAGTCATTTAACAATAATGCATTACTATACACTTCAACAAATTTTCAATCGACTACTTCCTACTACTATATACAATCAATCTGTTTTCTTCTCTGTCCACTCATCTGCGATTTTGGAAATGTCGTCGCCATCAGTTTCAAATGCAAAGTGTAATGTATTGAAAAGAAGTTGACTCACGTACTCAACTGATAACTCCCTACAACTTAAACACTTACGTTGGTCTCTTGTAAGGCAATGAAAAAGTCTGTTGTTTTCCACCAATAATAAAAAAACGCCGATCTCAAATGAACTCGCATCTGTTACAATGACTTGAATGCTGGCCATCAACTTGTTCATTTGCATGTCTCAAATGGGTCATGGCGTTTGAATCGGACTTGAATCTTGTTTGATAAAAGTGAAGACCAAATTACGTTCAAGTGCTTCAAATTGCATTAATTTCAAAGATGTAAGGAGTGGAGATCGAATTACAAAGTCCGCTGGTATGTACGATATATTTTATTTTATTTTTCAAGCAAGTGTGAAAAATACTTTTTCCTCTAATACAAGTTGGAAATCTCACCCACAGCCTTTGAGGAAGGTTTAAAACATGTAGCAGGAGTGACGACATAGAGATTTTTTATTTGAACTATGTCACTGCCATTGCGATGGACCACCGGAATTAAACCGACGGCGGAATCAATATTGGAAATGTCAACCACTACAAGTTTGGAGGCTTCACCTTCTTCGAATAAAGTTACTATTGGAATCGAATTGTCGTTTTTTGCAAGCCTATACGTTTTCGCGGTTGCTATAAGTGCATAGAAGCTCTCTTTACCGTCAAAGTCGAAACTGAAGAAAAGTAATTATGGTTTACCCACATACCATCTAGGTGTACTCACTATTTTACCAGCTCTAAAGGGAAGTGCTACTTTAAAAAAACGTATTTTTAAGAGTACTTCAATCATAACTACCTCACCTCTTCTTTGTAAAGTACGATGTGACGTGTCTACAAGTGCTAGACACACAAAATTAAACAACTAGAGCGTTAACGGCAATAGCAAAAAGATTAATCGTTTATTAATTGTTATATTCAATCCTTTTTTATACTAAAATCTAATCGATAACAAGAGTGACGGTTATGACACGGTGATTCAATTGAACGCAGAGTTGACAGTGTATCTTTGTATTATAAAATGCACGTAGTTCTAAATATTATACCATAAATTTTTTCATTGTTCAAATAGAAGTAACGACGATCTCGTGTCAGCCAAAATGAATGAGGTGCGCTATGTTTGATGGATATGATAAAGAACAAATTTATTTATGTCAAGTCACACTGTGGGTTGAGCTGGTAATGGTCGGTACCGAGCCGTTATACTTACTGTATACTAGTATTAGTGGTAACTATGGCTATCTCTTTTATTCATAATTCATGTATCTGTCAATAGAGCTTGTTGAATAGCTGCAGATAGTATTAGCCGATATCCGAAGGTTGTTATAGCAGTAGTAAATTTGAATCACTGATAGTATTGATAAATATATCAGCCGGATGTGTCTGATTACGATTTGGAAAATGTCAGGTCGTGTCATGAACCTAAGTAGTTCCTTTAGCAGAATTCATTTTATACCTGCTCCTCCCTATATTATTATTTAACCCACTTCCATTATATTTTATATCTAGCTACAGCCAACTCTTATTCCAATTCTATCTCTGGCTGCAGCCTTCTCTTATCCCAATATTATATTATCAACTATCACGTACTCTTATTAGAATACTCCTTTACTTCTCGGTTCCTTTTCGGTTGATGGATTATTTAATATAAATACCCATCCTTTTTCCATCTTATCCTTTTCCCTTCATCTAGTATCTTATCTAATAAACTATTACTTGATATCTTTACTTCTTCTGCTCTCTCTTGTCCTGCCTCTCTTGTCTCTGGTCGTGAACTGTAAGCTATCCCCCCTATACCTTACCCTTCCCCCCAGAATCCCGAATAGGTACTTGATCCTTTTTATTTCAGTTCTATGATTATATTTTTTCAATAAAGTACGAGTTTTAAACCCCGTTCAATTTGAACGCCCCCGAATTCCGGTAAAAAAGTACGGCCCTTCGCTGCGCTACGACGGATCTCTCATACAGCCACTATTGAAAAAGTATATAAGTAGAAGTAGAAGTTATTATTGTATATCTACGTTCAGTAATACTGTATAAACCCCGCATCTAAGCCTGATATACTTACAAATGTAGATGTATCAAAAGTAAGCTAACTATAAATATCGAAATACTGCAATAAGTGACGGTATACTGTGACTGGCCACGTCCGTAACAATTTTTGAGTCACATTTTAGTATGTATACTGTGACTACTTTTCAGCGACTTGAAAGATATAAAAAGGGTGGATTTCAACGTTCGAAGAAATGATTTTTTTTCCTCATGTCCTGTACAACAAAGCTAGTATTGGGCAGGACAGTTTCCTCAAGATAATCCCATGACTTTTTATGGCCTTCCTCTGTGTCTTTAAATCGATTGACAACATTAATTTTGCGATCAACCAACACCAGCTCTTTTTAATTTGCAATCGATCATAGGTTCGTCTTTAGTATATTCTATTACACATTCTCCCGACTGTAATTGAAGTGTTTCCAAGTGAGGTACATTTTTGATAAGTTTGTCGAGTGGAATCTCTTTAGATAAGCTAGTTGCATAAGCAGTAAGTCATCAGTAATGTCCATCGAGTGTCGAAAAATTGTTAAAGCTATTTAATCACGAAAGAACTCAAAATCCAGTTTGTTTAGGATTTGTGGTGATTGTGCATATAGACTCAAAGATGAACACCAACGATTTACACAAAGAAACAAAAGAAACAATAATAAATCCCACTCTTATCTCTCAAACCTCTTTAAAATCTGTAATTGTTGCAGAAATCAATCTAAGATTTAGTTAAACGATATGAACGGCATAAGAGAAGCTTATGTAAAAAAGACGTATTTTAATAATATTTTATTTTGATCAAGATCAGAAAGGCTCTTGTGCAATAAAATAGAAGAATAACTCGATGCTTACATAAATGACTTTCATCTTTTGGTAATCTTACATAAGACTAGCTATCTTATGAAGATACGGAACAAATACCAAAAGATTAGAATACACTATGTCGGTATTGATTTAGATATCGGATATAATAAAGAATTATACCAATATCAAACCGGTTTAACGTATGAATTAAAGTTGACATAATAGTGCTTTAAAAGATACAAGACTCCAAAACCAGGTATAAAATAATAGATGCGATTATCCCATACCTGTAGAATAATAGCGGATGCTTGGAAACAATTAGACAATGCATTTTCTATTAAAAAGTAATCACTGTTCCTGATTGACAGATGCAACACACCTTTGACCAATATTTGAATTTTACAAAAACAAGTGTCATGAATCTGTACCTGAATTCTTGCATGAATAATTATCACTATTCTTTTACCCGTTTTGTTACCTAGCCTCTGTCCTGTCTAACCTTGAAGTCACTAATGAACTAATCTCTCTCATTAATCCGCCTGTCTTGAATCCCTGTTAAGGTTACGTACAACATACCTTCCCGTTATCTTCCTTGATCTCTTGCTCTGTTACCTTGTTTGATGAATTATTCAACCATCATTTCCGTTATCCAACTCTATCTCTTGTTCTTGTAGTAATTCTGATTTGTTTTCTCGCTATCCGATTCCTTCCTTGAAACGTGTTCTGTCATATGTATTCACACCTTCACATTGTAGTACACTTCCTCTTGTACCTTGTTCATAGTTTAGTTGTCACTTAATGTAAAAGGGCAATGTGTTTTAGTTGTAAATAATCCTCATCTCGGATTTGTATTTAATACATAATCTACTCTTCTTCTTGAATAAATCATTCTTCTCCATAATCACCCTTTCTCTTGTATCAAGTAATCTTCTGTTCTTGTCTAAAAGTCATCGAGCCCTGACAACAAGCATTCCTTTTGTTATGATGGCCTTATATCAGTTATATCTCGATACTTGGATCTGATAAACCCCATTATATATTAAATATGATCCAATCATATTTTTAGAATCTGTACCTGAATTCTTGCATGAATGATTATCACTATTCTTTTACCCGTTTTGTTACCTAGCCTCTGTCCTGTCTAACCTTGAAGTCACTAATGAACTAATCTCTCTCATTAATCCGCCTGTCTTGAATCCCTGTTAAGGTTACGTACAACATACCTTCCCGTTATCTTCCTTGATCTCTTGCTCTGTTACCTTGTTTGATGAATTATTCAACCATCATTTCCGTTATCCAACTCTATCTCTTGTTCTTGTAGTAATTCTGATTTGTTTTCTCGCTATCCGATTCCTTCCTTGAAACGTGTTCTGTCATATGTATTCACACCTTCACATTGTAGTACACTTCCTCTTGTACCTTGTTCATAGTTTAGTTGTCACTTAATGTAAAAGGGCAATGTGTTTTAGTTGTAAATAATCCTCATCTCGGATTTGTATTTAATACATAATCTACTCTTCTTCTTGAATAAATCATTCTTCTCCATAATCACCCTTTCTCTTGTATCAAGTAATCTTCTGTTCTTGTCTAAAAGTCATCGAGCCCTGACAACAAGCATTCCTTTTGTTATGATGGCCTTATATCAGTTATATCTCGATACTTGGATCTGATAAACCCCATTATATATTAAATATGATCCAATCATATTTTTAGTAATGTTTATTCTTATGTATTAGTTCAGCTCGAGGGGAAAATGATTAATTCTTTAATCAATGAAAAGGACAATCCTCTAGGATACATCCAGGAAAATATGATCACATGAATCAGGAACAACAAACAACCTCTCCTATATTCACTATTTAAAAGTATAATATTAGTAGAAGTGGAAGTTATAGTTTAAAGAGTTCAAGTTTTTTTTAATAAAGTAAAACAGAAGACCCACGTTTCGTTTTTCATCAATATTCTTAGTCTTATAAGTGTAGTGACGACTACTAAAGAATCTAATAAAAGAATTCTAAAAGAAGAATGTATTCAGTAAAGTTGTATAAATCCGAGATATGAAGACTTGGATGAAAAGAATGTAGTTACAAAAGTTATATAAATAAGCAGTAATTGTAGTGTTAGTAAAAAGGAACTTTAAACTACTTGTTTTTGTTTTATCATTTTAATTTTTCAGTGTTATTTGAGAATTATGTATATTAAATTGCCACAATAAGTCCATCAAGTTCCACAAAGTATACAAAATGTGTCCTCTACTCTTGACAGTGGTTCCATATCTTATTGAGGTAGCTGATCTCAATAAGATCTGTGGTGACCTAGCTTTACACTTCCCACATGAATAATAAAATGCATCTATATAAAGAATAGTCTTGTCAAATATGTCATAATAGATGGTGTTATCTGTGGTGATTTGAATAAGCAATGTTTACAAATACCTCCATAAAACAATGATTGTGACAATAATAGCATACTATGAGATAAGCCACAGCAGACCACATAGGGACACCTAGGTGGTTACTTGTAAGACATGGTGGTGACACAAGATCAGGAAAGACTTGGATGGATTAAGCGTGGGTTAGACAAAGTACACAATAATAGTAGTACTTGTACAGTCAATAATTGTAACAGCTAGAGAAGAGTACGATCTATATAAATACCTCCTGTTTAATAATTGAATAAAGGACAACCCATTTTACAGTCTCACTTTATTTTATCTGTTTTTAACTACGAAATATTTTATTAAGATTGTAAATTATAACAATATCCACTACAGTCTCACTTATAGCTTCTGATGTATTAACGACCGTTGAAAATAACGAATACCGCTTCAAAAGCGTTATTGACTGTAGTCTTATACTCTGCAATTTTTCCACGAAGGACCTTCGTGAACAACTCTCAAATCTCCAGGACTGGGAAAGAAACTATGATATCAAGAAGCACCACGATTTCGACTGGATTAAACATACGATGCATTCATTTGTGAGACTTTATGAGTCCGGAAATTTAAAAAGAATTATAAAAGAAGCATGGTATAATCGTGGTGATTTGAATAAGCAATGTTTATAAATACCCCCATAAAACAATGATTGTTACAATAATAGCATACTATGAGATAAGCCACAGTAGACCACATAGGGACACTTAGGTGGTTACATGTAAGACATGGTGGTGACACTAGATCAGAAATGACTTGGATGGATAAGCGTGGGTTACACAAAGTACACAATAACAGTAGTACTTGTACAGTCAATAATTGTAACAGCTAGAGAAGAGTATGATCTATATAAATACCTCCTGTTTAATAATTGAATAAAGGACAACCCATTTTACAGTCTCACTTTATTTTATCTGTTTTTAACTACGAAATATTTTATTAAGATTGTAAATTATAACAATATCCACTACAGTCTCACTTATAGCTTCTGATGTATTAACGACCGTTGAAAATAACGAATACCGCTTCAAAAGCGTTATTGACTGTAGTCTTATACTCTGCAATTTTTCCACGCTCTGCTTGGGGAGCCGTGTCGAGAAAACAAGAATTCATATAACTACTTCCCCTTCCCAAGTCATGTAGAATAATCCGAATTTTCTTGTAAGGACCCCCATTTTTATCATATACGGACGCCTTGGACTTCAAAGCATCGAACGCGCCAATGGCGGCCAGTGAATAATCTTTAAACGCCTCAGAAATTGGTCTTTCGCCTCCTTTTGTAGGGCCACTAGGAATAGGACAACACTTTCGATAGACACGGTCAAGAACATCATTAGCAGCTTTACTATCGGCTTGCAGTTTTTTGTAAGCCTTTTCTTCAGTTCCGAAGAGAGTATTTGTGATAATTTCTAATCCGGATGGCTTGATAGAATTGGAGTAATCGACAAACTAGGAAGTACTTATGGTCATCAATCTTGGTCCAAGTGATAGAAATTTTTGAAAAAGGAAAACTTACGGAAATGCTTAAAGCGTCGAACTTGGCTTTGGTGTCGTCATTGAGACCAACACATTCGTTAATAGAAGCAGAAGTTTTGCGCTTATCAATGCTAGCAGCGTTGGCTAGGAATAGTAAAACAAAATGATGATGATTAGTTGACAGTGACTATGTTTGTTCGTAGATCTTCATATCCTTATTATTTACTAGTGATTAAAAGAGCAAAAGCAATGTAAAGGGAAGTGAAAGTACGCATAAGCTAAAATAAAAAGTGAAAATGCTTGAAATCTTGAAATGGTAGTGGCAATAATTGTAATATTTATATGATTTTCGTTTTCCAAGATTCAACGTTTGCAAATTTATCAGCCTTCCATGAAAATCTGCTTTTGTCGCACACTGCGGTTCTGCATTTCCATGCATGCGTGCGCATGGTAGACCGTTAAGAAGTCGAATTTTATATGCACGTACTTGAATTTACATACAGTATGTGCATACGATTTCCTATAAATACGTTAGTTTGCATTATAGTTATGTTCGACTCCAACACCTAGCGACTAATTAACTCACAATGAAGGCCTAAAACTGAATTCCAATTAAAGATGGATTCAAAGCATTTTAGCTCAAACAATATATATGTATTTGAAACACACTAATACAATATTTAAGTCAAATTCAATTATACGCACGCACATATGAGCAGCAATTTTTGAAATACGCATCTTTCACCCCTTTAATACATAACCGTTAAGGGCATGCATGCGTATGCATTCAATTTTTTCGTAAAATTTCACTTTAATCGACCGCTTGATTCGCACGTACGAACAAAAGCCTGATGCAGGCAAGGAAAGACTTCTCTATTTCCACTGTTATGCCATCGTTTCAAGTGCACTTCGTAGTGATCTCTTCTTGAATACGTCCTGTTACAGCCTTGTATGCCACACTTGAACTCGTTTTCTACTCGTAAAGCACAGAGTAAATAAATAAGTGGTGCATTAAACGTAGTTAAAAATGAGCCTCACTTCTTTGTGGCTTTTCTGCATGTGGCGTTCGTGCTCGCCGACCGACAAACTTTTATAGCCACAATCTTGGCAGTGGATCACCTTTTTTTAAAGAAAGAGCGTCGAAATGTCAGCGAAGCGGTATGTATGATTACCAATTTGATAGAACTATACCTCATGATCATTTTGGTTGTTGAGCCTGCAATGTTTGTTCAATGTGACCCTCGTCGTAAATGTCTCTTCACATCCAGTCTCTTCGCATACATAAAGTATTTTCTAATATATTCACATTGTATGCACACGGATTAGTATCTTTGTATTTCAACAAACTACTTTCAGTATGTAACTTATACGTCATGTACAGATTGAATGTGATGCTTCAAATAAAAATCGCCAGCACACAGACAAGGGTACATACATACATCATGTACATAGAACGAGGCCCTATAATTAGTATAAAAGAGATTATAAGCTAAGAAATTATTGTAGACAGTGAATTGTATTGCTCTTACTGCTTGGTAATGTGATAGATAGGTTTTGCGTAAGCGCGCGTACGTACGCTTGTAGCAATTCATCAAATATGTAATCTCGAAGAACCGTTTTTCGATGGTCGAGATTATTTTTGTGAACCAATCTTTTCAAATTGGAATGAGGATATCAATATCCAGATATTCAATTGAAGATAAAGCGGTGAGACCCAAGGCTTCGTGTATTTCGTTCATTGTGTACAAATTAGAATCATACACATCCCTATATTGAAAATATAAGTTATTAGTCGATGCACAATTTCATAGATTCTTACTGGCCAACCACACAGGCAAAAGGGTCGTTCAACCTATCTCACATGAAAACAAAGAAAGAACTGGTCTTTGTTGACAAGTCTCCGGGGAGATCCCTTTTGCATAAGCTTGCATGTAACAAGAGAGTAGCTCTAGTTTTTCATCAATATAGACTTTTTCATCCTTGACAGCTTGCAGTCCATTTAAAATCAATTTCCTAATTCCGGAGATTGCAAAACAAGCAAACGATTGATGTATCCCTTGGTAGCTTTTGGAGAATAGAATTTTCGAGATTATTTTTGTGAACCAATCTTTTCAAATTGGAATGAGGATATCAATATCCAGATATTCAATTGAAGATAAAGCGGTGAGACCCAAGGCTTCGTGTATTTCGTTCATTGTGTACAAATTAGAATCATACACATCCCTATATTGAAAATATAAGTTATTAGTCGATGCACAATTTCATAGATTCTTACTGGCCAACCACACAGGCAAAAGGGTCGTTCAACCTATCTCACATGAAAACAAAGAAAGAACTGGTCTTTGTTGACAAGTCTCCGGGGAGATCCCTTTTGCATAAGCTTGCATGTAACAAGAGAGTAGCTCTAGTTTTTCATCAATATAGACTTTTTCATCCTTGACAGCTTGCAGTCCATTTAAAATCAATTTCCTAATTCCGGAGATTGCAAAACAAGCAAACGATTGATGTATCCCTTGGTAGCTTTTGGAGAATAGAATTTTCTGAGAGTGCAATGAAAGTCCAAGGCTTCCAATTTCTGTGTAAAAAAACTCGGGATAAAATCGTCGCGGGCGACAAATACCAACCCACGAAAGCGCGCCTCCAAGTCCATCTGGTGTGACCCAGCATAGCTATATGAAATCGTTCCATCGCCAGCAAAAAAGCCAAGCAAAAATACAATGAGTTTAATTTCGTCTCCGTCGGCAAAGTAACCTTGAATACGTCTCGGAAACGAGTCCTTGATGTTGCTTGAGGGAAATCCAAGGGACCAGATTATGTCTCTTGCATCTTTGTTGGAGAATTCCCATCTCACAGCACCATGATATCCAGCACCAATTTTTTTAGAGAATGTGTCACGCTTGGGCTGGAAACTGTAAAGTGTACTGTCAGTCAAATATGTATAGACATAAAATAAAACCACGTACTTCAGCTTCGGTGCTTCCACGCCAATACTTTTTAAGAAATTATATAAGAAAATGCATTTAGAAGACTTGAATGCAATCCCAATAAAATTTGAGTTACTGGAATTGAGTCCATCTGCTGTATGTAATACAATATAATTGAAGGAGGTAGTGTTTCTTTCCAAGAAGAAATCAGCTGGGAGGTGATTTGCGTGATTCACGTTAGAGCGTTCAGAGACAGCAGATTCGACAACACCGTCTTGTCTTCCCGTAAGTTGCACTGCGACTTAAAGACTGCAGCATTGCTGTAGCAAATCTTCTGTTGTACCTTGTCCATAGTTTAGCTGTTCTATTTTACGTATGATAGACTATGTGTATCAGTTGACCTATCTTGGATTTTGCATTCGTTGCGATTTATGTACCTTTTCTGTTCTCTTTTGATACGAGTCAACCACCTTGTTGTAGCTTGGGTTTTACTTTTCAAGTAAACAACACTTGTCCAGTCATTATGAGAGTGTTTGATTTACATTGTGTACATACTTGTACGCAGGAACGACTTTTTGCTCTCCGTAAAGAAAAAGGAAAAGCGGAAAGAAAGTTGCTTTTGACAACATAAGGGATTTGCGTATTTTATCAAAGGGTTGTTGATGATGTAATAGTTTGTTTGGAAAAGATGAAAGAGGCTCAATGTGAAGTCATTTGAAGAGATAAATTATTACTTGATTAAAATGAAGCCAAAGTGTGACCAAATTTTGTTCCACTGTTGTGGTACACCAGACATGAAATGGGTTCTGGATTTGGTTCTATGTTGTAATATTATACGATGGATGCTGACTGTTATCTTACTATTCATGTTTACCCGGTTTCCCTTTCACTGCATTAACCCTTTGGACAGCGTTAGCGTTGATTGTGACAATCAATTAGTACATAAACTGTTTACTTTTGTTAATATAGTATGTGCAACATATAGACCTCATCAAAGAAATTAGCATGTGTGGTCAGAGCTCAAAGAGCAACCATTTTGTGATCAAATGGATATTTTGCAGCTACATAGTGAAAGAGCTAATTTGCATGTCATTTGACATATTCCTTATTCTGGTTTACTATTTTCTGCTCTTTATAATTTCGGATTCATTGTTGCATAAATTTGCCAATTTAATCCATGGTTGAGATCGATCTAAATGGTATCATTACATACGTATCGCAAACAAAGAAAAGAAAAATGTGGGAGCGGAAGGGAAAAAAAGTGGCAATTGCTTCTTTTTTTGGAGCGAGAGAGGAGGGATTTCACAAAAGTTCATAAACTATATTCTCAAACTGTTGACAAAAAAGCAAAGAACTGCCTCAATCTCGTTTTTCTTCACGTAAAGACTAAGGGTCACAATGATGTCGTGTCATTCATGCTTATTATTTTTAAAAGCTTCATTCAGATAAATTTTAGATATCAACTTGACAATGACAAGTAAAATGGCTGGCAAATTTTTTTATGTATGTCTTGATTGTTAGAGAAATTTATCAATGGCTAATTGTCTTGAACGTATAAAAGAGAACGTCAGTAGTGTGGTATTCCCTATTTTTCGTTCATTTTTTTATAATTACTCTACCAACTTTACCGTGCACCATATGTCAAGTTTATTAAGATTATTTAGAGCAAGAGCAGCTATATCTGAGCAAGAGAGAAGAGAAGATGATGATTATACAGAGATCGAAGTCGAAGACGGGGAAAATGATGAAGATAATGTATTAATTATTGGTGAAAGAGAAGAAGAAGAGCAAGGCGATGTTAACGTTGATGAATCTGTTCAAAATCATCTACCCCTTCAATTTCTTTTGGAGAGAGAAACAGTAGCTTTCAACTTTTACCTTGGATTACATACAGCAGATGGTATCAACTCTAACACGACCAACTATATTGGGATGGCTTTCAAGTCGATCGAGTGCATCTTTTTGTTTCAATTTTTAAGAAGTATTGGCGTACAGCGGCCAAAGTTGAGGTGAGTTTAATCATCAAAAGTACATATAAACCATCTTTGACTGACAACGAAATCTATAGTTTTCAACCAAAGCAAGATTCATTTTCCATAAAGTATGGTGCTGGCCTCCACGCCATGGTTACATGGGGCTTTAGCAACGCAGTGGCAAGAGATGTGATTTGGGGGATGGG
The DNA here is from genome assembly GCA_000587855.1 of Mucor irregularis B50. Lineage (NCBI taxonomy): Eukaryota > Fungi > Mucoromycota > Mucoromycetes > Mucorales > Mucoraceae > Mucor > Mucor irregularis. Next base: position 162,635 of record KK076509.1, on the reverse strand, counting down.
CTTCCCCTCCAGTAACATCAAAGACTCTATTCCTGGTCTTATCTAGATGTATTTTTGTGATGAAGACCCCATCAAGCTCATTGTGTTCCTTCTCGGTTTCTTTGCTGGCGACGGTACTATTTCTTATAGCTATGCTGGGTCACACCAGATGGACTTGGAGGCGCGCTTTCGTGGGTTGGTCTTTTTTGCTCGGGACGATTTTATTTTGAACTTTTTTGAACAAAAATTACAAGTCTTAGGATTCAACTGTACCCTAACGCAACCTCCTTCCGCCAGTTCGCCAAAGGGATACATTAATCGTCTGTTTGTATTGCAGAGTCAGCAACTGGTGGATCTTATAATGAATGGCCTCCAAGTTCTTCAAAGAAGTAGAGTTTCCATCGATGGGAAGCTGCAGTTACTCCATTATTATATGCAAAAATACCCACTCGGAATCTCTCCCAACTATCTGTCGACAAAGACCAGATCTTTTTTCCAACTCATGGGCCATCGTAGTAACGACATCGTTGCCTGCATAGTTGGGCAGTAAGGATTTAAAAATTACAATTTTTGAGGATTTACATACACACTAACATTTTTTTTTCTATTTTAGGGATGTGTACTACTGTAATCTCTTTACAATAAATCAAATATATCAAGCATTGAGATTTACTCCGTTGCGATCTATTGAAGACTTGAATATTGATTTTCTAGTTAACGGCCTCGCAGGACTCACCCAAATAGATGACCTTGATCCTGCCAGAGTGGTGCTTCGAGATTATTTCTTGAATTGCTTCAAACGGTTCACCTCGTATTCTCAGCCAATCGACTTCAAGTACCAAGGGGTACATAATAATTATACGATTTACAATTTATAATCTTTCATGCTTACATTATTTTTTTTGTCTTAATAACAGGGTCTTGTAATCTGCAACCGATGCACACATCGTCGTCCTTTTGCTGGTGATTACTATTTGAAGCACCATATCCAATCTTATCATGATATAAGTTACACTTGTTATTTGGTTGAATTTTTTTTAATAATATTAATCCGTCTTTACGTTTTCATGTAGCATATCCCTTACTACTGCGAAGAATCTGGTTGTGAAGAAGTATTCGATACGAAAGTGACTCTCAACAAGCACCGCAGACAAAATCACAAGAATGATGAAGAGGTAATGATATTGCTGATTTGTCGAATCGTATCTTCTCATACTGACATTTTCATGCTCTTTCTTTAAAAAAGGTGATATTCTGTCCAGAGTGTGGTAACAGAAGTTTGTCGGTTGGCGAGCATGAGCGACACATGCGGAGAACCCACAATGAGGTAGGCGTTTTTTTTTTTTTTCGTATCGGATGAAACGCTTATTAATCTATTATGCAATTTATAGGAAAATGAGTTCAAGTGCACTATAGAAGGTTGCCATAGAACTTATTCAAGATTAGATAACTATGAAGAACATTTTGGAATACACCATAATGAAGATAGAGCAGTCTTTCACTGTGTTGCTCAATGCAACAAAACTTTCAAGTCCGAGGAGAAGAGGGATATCCACGTTGGGAAAAAGCATCCTGAACTGATTGTAAGTTCTTTAAAAATACTATTTTGATATTCAACTAAAATGATCATATGCAAAGGTGAGGTGTAGATATCGTTGCGGCGATGAGTTTGAGCATCAAGAAAAATTAGAGAGGCACTATGAAAGGTTCCATGACCAGGTAAACATCGAAAGGTTCTTTTAAAAATTGGAAATGTAATTAATTGTTTTGTATTGAAACACATTAGAGTAAGGAGTATGTTTGTGAAGGATGCCAACGCTGTTTCGTAGACACAAACTCGCTCCAAATTCACCATAATAGGAGAATATGTCTTACGAATCGAAGAATAGTCAAGCGATAGATGTTATTACTTTTTACACTTTTACTTTTTATATTTTACATATTAGTCCAATAAATTTACCTTTGAAAATCTAACATTGTTTTGCCTTATACAGTCGTGCTTGTACGAAATCATCATTTCTGATCGTAGATTGATATATAGCATATGCTGATTTGAATAAGCAATGTTTACAAATACCTCCATAAAACGGTGATTGTGGCGATAATAGCATACTATGAGATAAGCCATAGCAGACCTCCCCCCTAGGTGGTTACATGTAAGACATGGTGGTGACACAAGTTCAAGAAAGACTTAGAATGGATGAAGCGTGGGTTAGCCAAAGTACGCAATAACAATAGTACTTGTAAAGTCAATAATTGTAACAGCTAGAGAAGAGTACGATCTATAAAAACACCTCCTGTTTTATAATTGAATAAAGGACAACCTATTTACAGTCTCACTTTATTTTTAATCTGTTTTCAATTACGAAATATATTTTATAAAGATTGTAAATCATAACATTATCTTTGATGATTATAAATACTATAATCATACAACCCACGAAATAGACTTATAGTAGTTAGCTCTACTATTTAGACTGTAAAAGCTGATGGCATGATGTAAAGTACATATGCCATGAAGGTAGCACAACTATGTCAGAGAGAAATGCTCACTTTAAACATCCGCTTATAGTATAGAACTATACACTAGTCAACATCAACACGTAATGGAGTTATAGCAGATTCTAGTTAATATATGTAAATAACCCAATGTTTTAATCATAATAAAGGACATCTTGAAACAGTCTCAAACTATTTCTATACCGTTTTATTTTATCTTTATCAGATCACAACAAGATCCATCAAAAGGAGATCACAAATTATATAGATCAACTGGTGTGATATGATTGAATGAGAGCATTTCTGATCTTATTCATTCATATCGTTTAATTATACTTTTTTGTACATAATTTCTTTATGTGAGGTGTGGGCGCATAATTAAATAAAAAGATTGATTTCTGCAACAATTATTGATTTAAGTGGGTTTTATTAAATGAATGATATATTATGTATTATAAGACTATTTACGATTACATATTATTATTGAGTAAATGATGTATCTATTATGTATTATAAGACTGTTTACGATTACATATTATTATTATTGAGTAAATGATGTATCTATTATACCTGCTCAAATATTACAAGTACATTTACTCAATAATAACTATTGTAAATAGTCTTATAACACATATCATTGATTTGATAAAACCCATTCTATAATCATTATTGCAGAAGTCAGTCTTTATAAGATAATAGTTGAGTGTTTATAGTAGGTAGTATTATCATCATTAATGGAAGCAGGAAGCAAGCACCACGCAGCTTTTATCTGCGTCTTTGTTTGTAAAGGTGTTGGCTAAATACTACTACTACATACATATCAATAACTGTAGTATAATGTTAATGCCAATTATATAAAAGTAGCAGCATTATATATCTCATTCCTGAGTGTTCACTATTCACAAAAATAACCATTCTTAATAAAGAAAAGAGACGACCATTATATTATAACAACAAGCTCCGTAATTTAAGCATTTGTATAGTGTATTCAGTTGTATAGCTTTTAAACACGATAATAATACAAAAAGACTATGTTTTTATATTTTGTTTATCATTTTCTCCCCTTTGTTTTAGTCCTTTTGATAAAGAGATTCATGCATGCAACTGAACTAATTTGTGCAAAGTGACGGTTTTTCCACGCCCGATAATAAACTTTGGGATAGTCTACACACTTGGCCCTTACCTCTCACCATGTCCTTGCAACGTGTATTGACGTTAAGCGCTATTTCCAAGTGGACACTCAAGCAAGCCACTACCAAGACAGCAGCACCAGCACCACTGCGTCCTTTTTTCTTTACCTGCCAACGTCGCCATTACATCCGACCCCATTACTACGCCAATGACAGTAGTTTATCCAGCGCCCTGCAACGCCAAAAGAACCCCTTTCATCGCATCGGTCGTGCCATCAATAACATGGATCCCAACAAGGTACTCTGGGGTGTCATTGGTACCAACGTGGGTGTCTATTTCCTGTGGCAATTCGCTATTAATTCCTATAAACAGTTTGGTGATGACAGTTGGCTGAATTTTATGGTCAAGAACTTTATGAATTCACCTGCGCATCTGGAACATGGCAGGATACATACCTTGTTGACGTCGGCTTTTTCGCATAAAACGTTGGATCATTTGGGTATCAATATGCTTGTGTTGTATTCGATTGGACAAGGGGTGATGGAAGCAGTGGGTGCGTCGAGGTTTCTCTTGTTGTATGCGGGAGCAGGAATCACCTCGTCGTTGGTGGCCGTTGCGTATCGTAAATACATTAAGCCGAGATTAGAGGATGGTTATCATTTAAGAAGAAGTGATACAAGTCGATTTATTGGGTCTTTGGGTGCTTCTGGTAAGCAGATAACGTCAAGGTGATCTTATTTTGACTAAATTTGGTATTTTTCAGGTTCTGTCATGGGCATCACCACTTTTTTTGCATGTGCTTGTAAGTGGGAGAAGTGATAGGTAGGGAAGATACTAACTTGTTTTTACTTAGTTCCAAGGGCTACTTTTCTTGTATTCTTTATTGTTCCTATGCCAGCCATTGCCGTAGTGGGTCTATTTGCAGCCTATGATATTTATAAAGCATCCACATTGAATGTAAGTTGATTCAAGCGTAATTATATTATTATCTTTACTTACTATTATACTACTATAGAGTGGCATTGTGGATAGTGCTGCTCATATTGGAGGAGCTGCTTATGGTGCAGGTTATTGGTTATTAAGAGTGCGTCCCTTATTAAGAGCAGGTCGTTGGAGAGTTTAAATAAAAAAGAAAAGAGAAACATGTGAAGACAATGTTTGATTTGCTGCGTTCCACTACCCCAATTGTTCGGGAATCAATTGTTGGGTCCCTTTTTGAGATTTTTTTTTTTTTTTCTTTCTTTCTCCCTTCCCCCTTTTTTATCCTTTCATTATAATGGATTCCATTCAAAGTCTTTTGCCTTACTTGGTTCCTGCTGTCCTTGCTGCCGGAACCGCTTATTTCTTTGTCAACAAGAAGAGTAAGTCGCTAGGAATCTAACGTTTTTTTTTTTTAATAAGCCCTGGAACTTATTTATTTAATTAGGTGAGGTTTTGGATGCTAAAGTCTTTAAAAACTTTAAATTGTCTGAAAAGATTGTCATTTCTCACAACACAGCAATGTAAGTATGATGACCAGTGTGGATAACGAGATGATAAAACTAAAGGCACTGTTTGTACAGTTATCGTTTTGCTTTACCCCGTAAAGACTCTGTTTTAGGTCTTCCTATTGGTCAACACGTTTCCGTGATGGCCGAGATTAACGGAAAGCAAATCTCTCGTAGTTATACACCTACTACTTCTGACGATGATCGTGGACACTTTGATTTGCTTGTCAAGGTAAAGTTTTATTTTGGAAAGAGAGTGACGTTTTGTGAAATCTGACGTGTGTATGTTATGTGTAATCTATTAGTCTTACCCTACCGGTAACATTTCCAGATTATTCAGTGAACTCAAGGTGGGTGATGAAGTTGCTGTGAGAGGACCCAAGGGTAACTTTAACTACACTCCCAATATGTGTAAATCAATTGGTATGATTGCTGGTGGTACTGGTATCACCCCCATGCTCCAGGTAAAGTATTTGAAAAGTAGTAGAAGGATGGATGAAAAGAGAGATTGACGCTATTTGTCACCTTGTAGATTATTCATGCTATTGTCAAGAACCCTGCAGACAAGACTCAAGTGAATCTTATTTTTGGTAACGTGAGTGAAGAGGATATTTTGCTTCGTGAAGAATTAGATGGTCTTGCCAAGAAGCACGATAATATTAACGTATATCACGTCTTGAACACACCTCCTGCCAACTGGACTCAAGGTGCTGGTTTTGTTACTGCTGATATGATTCGTGAACATTGTCCTGCTCCTGCCAGTGATATCAAGATCTTGTTGTGTGGTCCTTTACCCATGGTCAAGGCCATGACTGAGGTGAGTAGTTAAGTTATTATTTTAATAAGTTTGTACACGTCACTCATTCACTCACTTTTTTTATTAGAACTTGATTGAATTGGGTTATGATAAGCCTCGTGCTGTCAGTCAACTTGCTGACCAAGTATTCAAGTTTTAAAATTTATACACACAATACACACACACACACAATTGCATTCCTTTTCTCTAATAAAATAAATAAAAAAAAGAAACTGAGCCCTAATCAAGGATTAAAGTCACACAATAAAAATCTCATGTAAAATATTCACCCTCTCTCTTTTTACAACTATTTTTTACTCTAGTTACATTTGACTGCAGGCCATGGGCAACAACTCACAAAATAACTGGCTCAGTCATATACTTCGTCCCCGTGCGTCGTCTATTTCAGTCGAGTCTTGTTTAAATCTCGCCACCACGGACCCTTCCAGTCCACTTGATGCACGCCCTATTGTGCCTTTACTCGAAGCAACACAACCACTGACGGCACGATGCAAGCATCTTGCAACATTTTCCGATATCTGCAAAACGTACAAATTCACGCACCTCGAAAATATCTTTTTTACAGTCCAAGATATTCTCGATCCCACCATGCCGCGTGAGGCTCGTCATGGGGTCTTTCAGTTCATGTTGGCTTGTATTGTAGGTCAGTACGCTGAATTAGGCATGGCCCGCGTGACATTCTACTCGTCTTTGCGCAACTACAATAACTGGGAAGACTTTGACGACATGTACCGTGTATTATTTGCCCTGTGTAAAGAAGGAAGAGATATTTCAGGCTTTGAAAAGAATATCTCCAAACTATTGATTCATTGGCTGGACGTAGCGATCAAACAACCTTTACAACAACAGCAGCAGCATAAAGAACCCATCATCCCTTATTTATCTTCGATTTTACACTTGTTGACGTTGGTGGCCAAGTTCAACTTTGCCCTATTTGAAGAATCTGAAGTGACGGAAATGATCAACGCTACACACGGAGCATTTTTTGCCTCGCAACACATGCATGACAGAAAGGCTTGTTTGGAATTCACAGATATTGTTGTGAGGTATCGCTTTGTGCCCTTGGATGCCTTGACTCCCTTTTTGGATATCCTTGCCTCTGCTGTCATTCTGATACAGGCACCCAATAAGAATACATCCAGTTGGCCCATCTTTCTCAACTTGTTGCGATCGCATTGTGCTCACAACGCTGTACTCACACTCTGTCATTTTTTGGATAAACAGCCGTCAAAAGTGGATGCACAGAATATACAGATTAAAGGAGCAATTACATTGTTGGGAGAAACAGCTTGGAGTAAAGCAGGGAATGGGAATAGTGCAACAACATCTCCAGCAATTGGAGTCAGCACAACAGCAACAACTACAGCAACAACAACAACAGGATCAGCAGCAGCAGACATGTACACGGTCTCGGATTCAGTGATTCTCATGTACTTTCGAAGAGCAGCCACCAAGGGCAACGATGCAGTCAACGGATACATCCTTAAAACACTCACCTTGCTTCTCACCTCCAACACAAAGCTGAGCTTGATGGAATGGGACGCTGTATGGGATATTGTGGATGTATGCACACGTCACATTTTAAAAATCACAGACAACAACAGTAACAACGACGTGCATCTCTTTGATACAACGACTTTATCAAAAGACGATGGTTCCTCAATTTATCATTTCTCGCAGTTCAGTCAAGTCATGATCCAAGCTTATCTCAATAAATCATACACTGGACCCGTGATTCGATGGATGCAAGTGCTGTACCAGCTTCGTGGGTACTGCAACGACGTCACAGCCACGATTTTATTGGATTACTATGTACAAGAACACTCGCTCTTGCCTTCCACCGAGAACTGGCTCAAGACATTGGAAGAAATCACCACCACCTTCTTTATCCATGCCACCGAGATGCCCAAGGTGCGCTTGGCCATGCTGGGGATTGTGGCGGATGTATGTGCAGCAGTCAAGGATTTCTACAGTGAAGTGATGTATGAAACCATTGTGATTCCCATGATGAAGACCTTGCCCTCAGAAACAGACACGGATATCAGACAGACAGCAATCGATTTACTGGTCTCTTCGTTATCGGATTGTCAAAGTGATTCGATTTTTGATGCGCTGGTGGGGATTTTGAAGGAGTGCGCTCAGTGCCAGTGTTTATCGAAAAAGGAACTGGAATCCATGGCAGCAGCAGCAGCTACGACTACGACCACTTCAGCAACATCCACACCTCGACTCACGCATCTACGTAAACCACCACCAACGCATAGCAACAGTAGCACAACTCACCAACAACAACAACAGAGTGCAAGCACAAAATCCTTTGTGACAGAAATGTCACATGGTGGATGTCTTGGTGTGTCGGCCATGTGTGGACTCTCGGATTTATTTCAAAATTTGTTACTGGCATCCAACGGTAAATTGTGTTCCAAGACATTTGATATTATTACGGATATCGCCAACGATGAATCGGATTTGTTTTGTCCTTTTGGCGGGCCCAAGCTCGTCGCCTTGGACTTGTTGCTTCGATTCCGTTGTCCCACAAACCATCACATTTATCTCACAGACGACAGTAAGTAGTAGTGCCTCCGAAATAAAACATGGTAACTAATGTGCATCCCTACTAGATATGGCAGAAGAAGAAAACTCGGTGATTGCTTCTATCCGCAGACAACACAGGGAAAATGCTGTGGCAAGAGAGAACAAGCGCGGCAAACAATTTATACCACCTGTTGTCACAACAAACCCCATCACCACGAAATATCCCAGCCCACACGTCTTTTCCTACAACGAAACACCCCGCGGAGACGATGAAGTGACACTGGACATGAACGCCATGCTAAGGTCGTATGTGCGTGTGCTCTCCAACTCGCCCAACTGGGTCGTGGTCTTGTTTGTGCTCAAGCGCTTACCGCAACAACTCAGCAACAAGCATCTGTTCTGTGGCGCCTCACCTTACATCAATAAACTGCGTCGCCGTCTGGTCCAATGGACAAGCACACGCAAGTTCCTCGAAAATGTCGTGCATTTACCTCCTGCCATCAAACGCAACGATCTCAACGTATACGCATACAGCCTCCTCACTGTGCTCATCTCGTACCGTCGTGTCTTTACAGAACCCAAACAAGATCAAGATGAAATCGTGTACGCATTTTACGTGGGCATCATGCAGGTCACTAACGCCACACGTCTCTGTATCAACTCGTTGGCCGTGTGTTGTCATGAAATGCCACTGTCCGTAGCCAAGATGCTCAATGAAATACTCCAACGCATGTCGCAAATTATTTCTGTGAGCAGTGTGTCGGTGCATATCCTCGAGTTCTTGTCGGGTCTAGCACGTTTGCCTAACTTGTACGCTAATTTTACAGGTGATATGTATAAACCCGTGTTTGCTATTGCCTTGAATTACTTGCAGCATTCTCAGTCCCAACAACAACAGCAACAGCAAGTGTCGCCAGGTTCTACACCCGCTGCCTCGCCCATGTTGCCCAACAACAACAATAACAATGCCTCAGGGGGTGCTCTCAAGCAATACGTCTTGATCATGGCTTACTTGGTGATTACCGTGTGGTTTACTGCCATCCCCCTCCGTGAACGTCGTAAACATGTGCCCTTTATCATCCAGCGTCTCTTGAGCGGTATATCCATGGGAAGACCTATTGATGAACAAACCTATACCTGTATTGACATGTTGTCTCGATTTACCTTTGCCGACGTCAGTCTTGCTCCCGAGAAATCCATTGTCTCCAAGATCCTCATGGGTGACGAAGTCAATACCACGGGTGCCACTAAACAAAACCAACGTACTTGGGTCTACGGTCACACTTTATTGACGTTGCGTACAGCAAAAGCTCTAGGTTGGGTGGAAGTCATGATTCGTCGTCCCTCCGGTACTTTATCCATGATGTGCTATATTGAAAACAAGATCAAGTCAGATGATATTGATTACAAGACGTTGCCTGCTTTACTCATGATGCAATACCAACCGGACCTCATGGCCGCAAAAATCATTGGCGAAGCATCAGCAGAACAACAACAACAACAACAACAACAAGAGGAATCGAGTGAAGAGGCTACTGCGGCTGCAGCGGTGCATGAGGTGATGTCTGAACCACCTACAGAGGAACCCACTACCGCTTTCAGCAGCACCAATTTGCGCAAAGTCGAGCCCTCCATTGATCCTGGATTTCTGTACCTTCAACTCAACAATTACCCTGATACGGGCACAGGGCGATCCATGGACTCGTCGCCTCCTTTACCCGATGATGAAGCGACTGCGCGTTCCTTGGCCACCTTTGACCGTATCCCCGTAGTCGATTTCCATAAAATCGGTGTCTTGTACGTCGGTAAAGGTCAAAAACACGAACTGGAAATTCTTGCCAACACATATGGATCCCCTGACTACGTGCGCTTCTTGAACGCTTTGGGCACCATCCAACGCTTACGTGGCTACACGGGAAACTCGGGCGGATTGGACCGCGAGATGGACATTGATGGTAAATTTGCGTACTTTTGGCGCGACGATGTGACGGAAGCCGTATTCCATATTGCCACCTTGATGCCTACCCACCTGGACCGTGACCCACAATGCAGTGCCAAGAAACGCCATATTGGTAACGACTATGTCTCCGTGGTGTACAACGACAGTGGCGCCGACTACGTGTTTGACACCTTGCCCTCTCAATTCAACTTTATCAATATCGTGGTGTCCCCACACTCCATCTCAACAGAAGCCGTGTCGCCCAGCCACGCCTTGACGGGCACAGAAAACACATTTTTCAAGGTGGAAATGCAACGTAGACCCGATATGCCGGATATTGGCCCCATGAGCGAGCCCAAGCTGGTGAGCGCGCAGAGCTTACCGGGGTTTGTGCGATTAGCCGCCATTCATGCAAATATCTTTGCTCAGGTGTTTTGGCAGTCGCGTGCAGCGGGTGGTCAGTACGTCTCTCATTGGCGTGAACGATTAAAGCAAATTAAACGTATCAAGGAACGCATCACAGCCAAAGTGCCTAATCAACAACAGCAACAACAACAAGTGCAGTCGGTGGATGCCTTATTGGACTTTACAAAATATACTTAATACCCCCTTTCTTATATCATAATAATAAAAAAAAAATGTTGTTGTACAATGAATAGGATTTATTTACAAAGTGCGTGTTTTACAAAGGGGGTGGACGGCGTGGTTGGATACGCACGGGTAAGGACGTGTGAGGTGGAGGAAGGTGATGTTCGGAACGCACAACAGATCCAATGGCTATAACCAATGTCACGATTAGAAGAAAAAAAGAGTATTGAGCAAAGACATGCACTTACACATAAAGAAACCAAATGAGGCGGCAGAACCAAGCATGTATTGGCTGAGCATGTTGATAGGACCCTTGGTGCCAGCACCAAATCTATGGATTCACCCACACGTCAACATATGTGCATCGCAACGTCACAAAAGAGAATACAATCGTTACCTCATGATACTGATACTGCCAAACACAAATCCAATACATAAACCAACGGTACCACCCATCATGGCACCCATTTTCATCTTGTCTAATGTTGAAGGTTCCATAATTATTATGCGAAAAGAGAGAAACAAGGGGCCACACACACACAGAATTTTCTCTTTTTTAGTGCGTGCAGCGGTGATTGGCTCGGTGGTACGATTTACCGGCCAAATGACAAAACTGAAGCCTGAAGTCAAAAGTGCATAATGAAAGCTATTTTTATAATCACTCAGGTTGTAAAGAGGTTTTCTTGTGAATTGTTTTATTGTAATGAGAAAAAAAATGAGGGGCGGAACCGATACGTAAAGTACTGAAATGGGGTGATTTACGAGCTCTCTTTATCACGGTCTTCTTCGCTGTAATATGGTATTTTGTTTCATTGATATTGCAGCTATCGATGCTTTTGCGTTTTCGTCCCCTACAGGCAATTCTTTTGATGCTCTCACAGAGCTCCTGCAAAGCATTGTGAGTAAAATGCAAAACCAAAGTTATAATATACGCTTTACTTACAACAAGATCTAATAACCCATGGGTCAATTCAATAGCTTCATCTTGTATATTGTCCAAGCTTGAAGGAATTGTGATGGTTTTAACTTTCTTAGTTACGTAGTAACTTTCCGAAAAGTATACTACACAAAGATGTAATTGAAAACCCATTACTATGACATAGGGCACTTTAATGTGTTCCTTCAATGAGCTTGAATCACGCTTTAATAGTGTATTTAAGACAGATTTTGCTGCGATTACAGACTTTCTTTTGTCTTTAGAATACTTCGGCAGCGAGCACTCCTTTGCCATTTCGCCAAAGCCATGGTCTGCTATAGCTTGAGCAGCGTCTGTAACGACAAAATGAAGGTCCATTTTCATCTTTACTCCTATTGCAAGCAAAGAACTAAGGATAGTGTCATCCCTAAAGACGAAAAGCAAAAGGAAGTCAAATACTGATAAAACAGAGGTTTGAATTGATAAAAGAAGTATCATATCTTACCTGTGAGGGATGACATTTGACTTTTTAAAGGCCTTCTCGATCAGTGGACCCCAAGTTTTTACCACATAATCCCACTCCGAGTAGGAATCCACAAACTGGCTTTCAAAGAGATGTGCTTGTTCCATATGCTTCTTCAAGCTATTTTCAAAATAAAATTATTCCTTATAAGTTTATATAATGGTATATGTACAAACTTTCTAAGCACTCACATAAATTTGAAAAGGGAGACAGCAGTATCAGTGTCGTTGTCACTTCCCTGAATATCTTTCAGGTTTGAGATACAGACTTTGAGCCCTCGTTTGTTCGTCTTCATATTCTTAAAATACAAAGATGTGAGCATTGGTACTATATAGAGATACTTCTGATCACTTACCTTGACCAGTCTTTCTATCCCTTGCATCAAGTTCAAATTTTCTATCCGACTTTTTAAGGTTATCTCTTAAACCAGCGGACACTTTGCTGAAGGGGAAGTCGCGGCTGATGGTTTTTAGCCAATCTTTTTGTAAACGTTAATGCCTCCGGTCTATTTGAATTTTCAAAAGTAAGGACTCACGTTTGGTAGTATAGGCTTCGATAACTATTGGCCTTGCATCGACCGACAGAGCTGAATAAAGTCTTCAGATTGTCAAACTAAAGTATTGCGTTAGCAAGCATATTGCGTTACATTAAATTGGGAATCATACATACTTCTTTGAATTTGACTGTTTTGTTGTTTTTGCGGAACAAAGACTTTCTCTGGTAGTATATGTCAGTTATTTCAATTTCTCCAGATGCATACAATATACTCACTTGTTCTTGAATCGCTCTTCCTTGAGCTTCGGCATACAGGTCTTCCCCTTTCGTAGCATTCACCATCACCTTCCTTCCGTTATACATTCTCACGAAACTCAAAAATGCTCGACACTGAGTGATGTGCAGCACCGATATAGCACTTTCACCAGATATGTGCAAGGAACATTGACTCTACGCTGAATCAAAGATGATACATCCCCTAAAGATATTAATGGCTTGCTTTGATAAACTAAATATATACTTGGCTATTTTCTTTTTACCTTTAAAGAATTCGACGAAGCATACAATCATTTGATAAAAAAGCATCGTTTATCAATTTTCCTGGTGAAAGCTTTGTTGTCGCAACCAGGTTATTCCAGTGCGCTGAAAAACCCCATACTCTGTAGCAATGGCTGTAATTCTGCTGACAACTTTACTAGTCCCTGATCTCTTGGTCAACACTGGAAACACATCGAGTGCAATGTTACTGAAGGAGATGTTAATCAATTGTATAACGCGATTATAGATTGCTCTAGCTTACCCACACTGAATGAGAGCACAGATAGAATTACCTTTCTCGCTGAAGGTAATTCAATTGTGCTGGTTCACAGTGAACAACAAAGAATTGATTCCCAAGAGGCTTCCAGACACGCGTCAAACCCACTTTTTGATTCCTCTTGTAAAAACTTGAATCTTGAGATTGTTGCCACTCCAAAAATTGATATAACTCGTTCCAAAAAGTGATTAAATAGTAAAGAGGCAAACAAATAATTTTTATTGCATAAAATTTATGTAAACCAGCATTAGCGTCCTGATAGGTGGTACTTCGTATTAAAATGCAGAATGTAATATAAATGACTTATCATTTGCAATAATGCGACTTAAAGTAAATGTTTTTATTGTAAAAAATATTCCAATGGTACTCATCCATTCGACGAAAGGGTATACATGATAGGAAGAGATCCGCAAGGTCAAAAGAGAAGACAGTAACTCTGCCCAATCATTCAACCAAAGGGTATGCGTATTATGTAAAAAGAAGAAAGTGAACGATGGAAATGAAAACCGCCAACCGTACCTAACCATCCAACCAAAGGGTTATATAAGAAGATCATGCTTTAGTGGTCTTCTTCCTCCTCTTCTTCATCTTCAATATCTTCTACTTCATCACTCTCGGCTTCTTCTTCATCATCATCATCACTTTCGTCCTCCTCTTCTTGTTCGAAACGATATCCTCGGGCGTCGTCCCAGATCACCTTTGTTAAATGAGGCTTTTCCTTAGCAAACGCTTAAAAGCCAAGACGACTGTCCATTGACTTTCGCTTCGTGCCTCTGCACGACTCCCTCTTGATTTTCTCACACATATCCTGAATAAATACCGTAAATAGAACGAAGGAAATTGTTACAGTAAACTTTTAACGTACCACGAGTTCGCAGAGTCCTTCTTTCAAGTTAGCAGCTTCTTCAGCGAAATTGCCGCGAGCAACAGGGAAAACCATGCTTCTTATCCTTTGATAAACGTATAACTCTTCTTCTTTGTGCAGGGCACAGAGGTGAATTTCAAATCCCATCACAATGAGGAAGGGGATATAGAGGCAATCCTCAGGCTTCAAACCGTTTTTGTGGGCAATGGAGTTATACAATGCCTTTGAGGACACCACATTCTTAAGCTTGTCTTTATAATATTTCGGAGACGAGCATTCTTTCGCGAACTCCCCATATCCATGGTCTTCGGTTTCTTTGTTGTAGGTAGTTGTAATGAACCTCAGGTCCATTTTCATTTTGATGCCCATGGAGAGGAGGGGGTTGGAAACAGTATCTCCCCTATAAACATAAAATAGAATTAAATACTGGAAAAAGCAAAGCCTGATTGAATTTCAATTTTTACCAGTGTGGAATTCTGGACGAGTTTTTAAAGGCCTTTTCAATCAGTGGCCCCCAGAATTTGACTACATAGTCATATTCTGAAAAGGCAGCGGTCATTTCCTTTTCGAATCAGTGGCTTTCAGTAAGATGCTTCTTCAATCTAATTTTGTATAAAGTTAGTATATGTTTGCAGCTACATATTCAAATAATCAAGAATTTACATGAATTTGTAACTGGAGACAGCTGTCTCCTCCTCTTTGTCAGTGATCTTCTTCAATGCAGAAAGGGTGAGCTTCAATCCCCTGTTGCGAGTTTTGGTGCTTTAAATATAAAAGGAAAGATGAGTATATGAATATACTGAATATAAAAGTACTTTTCACAACTTACGAGGATTACTTTATCGACCTTGCCGGGCTCCTCTACCCTAGACTTGTCACACTTGCACTCGTCCAGGAGTTTATCTCTGGCTCTAGGGGACAGCTTGAGAAGGGGAGAGCCCAAACTGTAATCAGAGATGTCGATTATTTGGTTTCTAGCGAGCCTATGTGTATCCATTATTAATACAGGTTCATTATTTCATAATCTTTCAAGTACGATAAATACTCACATCTTGCATAACGATGCTGGGTAGTTCTTGGCTCTGAAGCAACTAACGAAGGTGGACACAGCAGACTCCAGGAAGATCGGTGGTGCGACAGCAGAGACAGTGACCACTCGGCAAAGAAAAGTGATCAATGCGATTTATCAATCAGATACGAAGAGCAGATATCCGGATGAACGTGATTTTCGTAATCATCTTGATCTGGAAGGAAACCGATATTTGTCGAACCAGAAGAGGAGGCCAATTCCGCAAAGAACTTCATTAGTAAAATGTTATTCAATGTGCGACATTCTTTGATAATGCCGGTTTGCTGAGCGTTGAAAATGGGAAACCGATCATCCAACCAAAGGGTACACGGAATACGTTCATAGAAGAAAGTAAGCACGTTTGCAAAAAAATATCGTCAACCCTGCCCAAAGTGATCGCGAGAAAATTGTTTGCTATTTGCTTCTTCGTCTTCGTCGCCGAAATCGAGATCAAAATCATCGTTGCATACGACGTTGGTAACGCCAATTTCTCGTCGTTCATCGGAGGCGCTATTCACAATATCATCCATTGACTTTCTTTTGCTGCCTATGAATGCTTGCCTCTTGATTGCTCCACAGAGAGGCTGTACAAATAATGTTAGTAATTTCAATATGAGTTACTTTTTCAGACTTACCGCAAGCTCCAGAAGACCATTCAATAAGGATGTTGCTTCCTTGGCAAAGTTGTCCAACGATGTGAGGAAAGCAATAGTTTTTATTTTCTTGGCCACATAAAAACTTTTACTCTTCAAGTAAACAACAGACAGCTTCATCTCAAAAACCCATTATCACCAGGAAGAGCACAAACACACAATCTTTTTCGCGCAAAGTGCTCTGTAGCAACATCGTATTCAGCAAAGCATTGCAAGCCACAACAGTCTTTCGCTTGACCTTGAGGTATCTTGACAGGGTGCATTCTTGATCACCTCCCCGAATCCGTGGTCCATTTTTTTGCGTTGGTCTAATGTGACCAAACGCAAATCCATTTTCATTTTAATTCCCACGGATGTGAGTGAACCCGGCAGGGTATCCCCCCTAAAGTAAGTGTAGTTATGTGAGAATTTAAAGTAAGCGATACAAATATGTACAAGTATTCAATGTATTACCAATGGGGAATGGCTGATGAATTTTTAAATGCCTTTTCGATTAAGGGCCCCCAAACTTCACCACGAAGTCGAACTCGGAAAAGATTCGCACCAACGTCTTCTCAAACAAGTGCGAATGGTGTAAGTGCTTTTTGATTCTACATAATTTCATTGTGAATTTAGTATATGCTGGGGACTCTAAAATTCGAATCTGCAAAGACTTACACGAACTTGGCAATAGAGCAAGCAATACTGGTATCTTGGCTCTTTCTTTCCAGATTTTTCAGAGCAAAGAGAGAAGTTTTCATGCCCTTCTTGTGCGTTTTCATTCTCTTAAATTTGGAAAGTGAAATGAGTATGACTTGCACGAAGATGCATACTTTATACTATGTACTTACTTGCACTGTTTTTTGAATAGGCTCGATTTCTTTTGAGCAAAGCTCGGGAACCATATTTTTCTTCATGAAATCTGCTCTTGGATTTGGGGACAACCTTAACAGTGGTGAGCCAGAGCTATTATCTGATATGTCCACAATATGATTCATTGAAAGACTTCATGTAAAGTTCAAATTATCTAAGAGGTTAACTTTGCTTTCAACAATTCAATATGCAAATACTCACGTCTTATAGTATAACGACTGATAATTGGTTGCTTTAGAGCGGCCGACGGTTTTCATCATACTCTCGACGCTATAAAAATAGAGAATTTTATTAGCAAGAGTAAAAGTTTCAATCAAGAGTATATCCTACCATCTCGAGATCCCCCTTTCGTGGGTGGGTTTGCTTGTTTTTCGATTACTGTCTCTATTAAAAAGAAGCTTGTCAATTAGGTTCTTCTTTATAAATGATAAGTGCACAATATATTTACCTGTTATCATACTCCTCCTCCTGGAGTATTCATAGATAATTGTTGCTTTTTTTCGGCAAGAAGAATCTTTGATAAAAGAGATCGTTTATCAGCTTTCCCACCAGAAGTTTTGTTGTCCGGAAAAAAGTTCCATACAGAGAGAAGGTATTTGAAGTTTGCTTGGAAACTTGCAAAGCCAAAAATAATGGTTGGATTTCTGCTTACAACTTCACAAATTCAGAATCAGCTGTTCATTGCTGGAGACACATGAATGGTAGTGTGATGTAACCAATAAGATCTTGAAAGAGAGAACTATTTGATGTCACCCTCATTGTACTTCTCATAGTCTTCGTCTACACCTTCTTCCTCATCTTCATCGTCTTCTTCCTCATCTTCATCGTCTTCTTCTTCTGCACTTTCTTCATTCTTCATCATCTAACATGATATTATTCCATATCACATTGGTGACTTGCTTTTCACTTTGCTTCTTATGGATGCCACGGTTCACTATGTCATCCATTGACATCCTTTTCTTTCCTCTGCAAGCTTGCTTTTTTATGGTCTCACAGAGAGGCTATAAGGAATTCGTCAATAAGAATTAGAAAATATCGTTTTACTTTTGTCTTTACTTACGACAAGCTCCAGCAATCCATTCACCAATCCCATCAACTCTTCGGAAAAATTTGAGGAGTTCGATGGGATCTTCATCGTTCTTATAATTTTAGTCACATACAGCTTGTTTGCGACTAGTGTGAGAATGCACAAGTGCATCTCAAACCCCATCACTACAAGGTATGGGATGTATACCTTTTCTTTGATGGGGTTGAGGGTGTTGTTGCTGATTACTTCGTTAAGCAAGACCTTTGCGCCACAACAGCCTTTCTCTTGTCCCTGTAGTACTTCGGGGAGGAGCGTTCTCCAGTCACGTCACCGAATCCGTCGTTTTGCGCTGCTCTACCGCAACCAAATGCAAATCCATCTTCATTTTTATACCCACGGATGTGAGCGAACCCGGTAGAGTATCCCCCCTAAAGTAAGCGTAGTTATGTTAGAAGTTAGTTAGGCGATACACAAATGTACAAGAAAAAAGCATTCAATATATTACCAATGGGGTGTCACCGAGGAATCTCTGAACACCTTCTCCACCAAAGGTCCCAGAACTTCAGCACGAAGTCAAATTCGTAATACGCTTTTTCGAACAATTAGGCTTGCTCCGCATGTTTTTTCAGCCTAGCCTCGTAATATGTACAATCAGTATATGCTTGAAACTGATTACTCCAGTCTTCAAATACTTACAGGAATTTTAAGAGTGTAGACGGCTGTACCAATACTTTTATCGTTACTGTTAATTTTCTACAGCCCAGAGATAGCAGCATTTATTTCTTTGATGGTGGTTTTCATTTTCTTAGGTATAAGTAAAAGGATCAGTACATTTGTATTTCTTGCTATACGAATGCTTTTCGCTACTTACCTTTGAATTCGCTCCAACTTGATCGATCTCTACTTTTTTTTGTTGCTGAAAACTTGCAAGGTTTGAGAGTACAATGTTTCGATGCAACCGATAGTTTGAGAAGGAGGGAGTTTTCACTGATGAAACTTAAACAGTATCTCTTTTATCTTGGTGATTAGTTTTCTATTTTAAGGAATAGATATGCAATATAGCCACATACAGTGTGTACGTGCTCCGCATGTTTTTTCAGCCTAGCCTCGTAATATGTACAATCAGTATATGCTTGAAACTGATTACTCCAGTCTTCAAATACTTACAGGAATTTTAAGAGTGTAGACGGCTGTACCAATACTTTTATCGTTACTGTTAATTTTCTACAGCCCAGAGATAGCAGCATTTATTTCTTTGATGGTGGTTTTCATTTTCTTAGGTATAAGTAAAAGGATCAGTACATTTGTATTTCTTGCTATACGAATGCTTTTCGCTACTTACCTTTGAATTCGCTCCAACTTGATCGATCTCTACTTTTTTTTGTTGCTGAAAACTTGCAAGGTTTGAGAGTACAATGTTTCGATGCAACCGATAGTTTGAGAAGGAGGGAGTTTTCACTGATGAAACTTAAACAGTATCTCTTTTATCTTGGTGATTAGTTTTCTATTTTAAGGAATAGATATGCAATATAGCCACATACCTGTTTTCGAGTTGTTCTTCTTGAGAGTTAGTAATAAGCTGCTCCCTGAAGCTGACTTGGCATAAGGTATTGCAAATTCGTTTTTCGCACGAGAATTGTCTGACGAAAATTCTTTTTCGCTGATCCGAAGGCGAGATAAGTTCTGTATTTATTAAGGGACTGAATAAATACGCTGAAAAGACCATCGAAATATCTTTCTTACCTTCAAAAATGTATAGAATCATACGGCACAAAATCAAAGGACCACTTTGATAAAAGAGATCGTTTATCAATTTCCACATTAAGAACTTTGTTGTCAGAAAAGTAAGTCCGCTGAAGCTTTGCAAAATTACATGAAAGGCAGTTGATTTCCGTTGGTCCACCGAGTGCAAATAGTTGCTCATTACTGGGAACGTAATGAGGTTATCGCTACTAAAAAACATATTACTCAATTGAGAGTGATAAACTCCAGATCTTTCAAACTTACCTGCATTTAACACAATTGAGAAAGTGAATAGTTGAAACAAATTAAAGAAAAGTAAACTCTAATGAGTTTACAAGGTACGCGTCAAAACCCTTCCCTTCTTGTTGCATCGACCAACACCATGAGAAACCGCGCCAACAAGCCTAGCGTGAAAGACCTCTACATACACGATTACAACTCTGTAGACGACTTTAACGTACTGTTGTCACTCCAAAAATTAAAAATTGTTGACGCAGAAAGAAACTTAACAATTTTAAAATTATGCAGTGATATACAACGCTGACGTGCTTATTTGGTGCGGAAATTCAAACCTCAAAATCAACCTGGACTCCAAGCTTTCAATAACTTGGTCTTATTGAAAGATATTCAAATTCAAAAGATGTTTGCTTAGAGCTAGCCTTTTGACAAGGTGGTCATTGTACCAATTTCATTGTTTGCTGCACTCTAAACTTCGGAACACCAAACAGGACTCTCCTTCATATTAAAATAAGTCGGCGACTCATTAATACAAAACTTACAGCAAGAGCTCAAAACTTTAGAGTATAATGACGAGGGAACACAAAAGTTTAATAATACACGTACGATTTTGAATATTCTGCTTATGGCTCATTAAAACGAAAAATAGAAAATCTATCAGACGCATTATATCATACTCTAACTCTAAACAAGTTATGTACGACCAGCCCGGAAATAAGTGCCTCACTGATATGGACATGAATTGTGCTTTGATTTCTCTTTTCGGTATGGCGTAATTTTTAATTTATTGAGTGGCAAAACACAAGCGTCTAGACAAAGCACTTTACCTTATTCTTTAGTTAGTATAGTGGTCCCCTTCACAGTCTAAAGTATACGGCCCTGAGTTTATACGTCATGATAAGTTGATCTACTGCTTTTTTGCTCAGTGCGACATTATCGTGTGTAGAAATGATCACTTTATTTACTTAATTTCCCCCAATACAGTAATATTCTAGCAGCTACATCATAAAGCAGTGTTACTATTTTACATCTTTATGAGATAATTTGATTACACTTGTTGCTGTTCCTACAAAGACTCCGACAGTGAAAACAAAAGTACATAAAAGGGGCTGTTTGACAAAAATTGATTATTTTTCCAGTGTGTACGTGACGCATTATATCATACTCTAACTCTAAACAAGTTATGTACGACCAGCCCGGAAATAAGTGCCTCACTGATATGGACATGAATTGTGCTTTGATTTCTCTTTTCGGTATGGCGTAATTTTTAATTTATTGAGTGGCAAAACACAAGCGTCTAGACAAAGCACTTTACCTTATTCTTTAGTTAGTATAGTGGTCCCCTTCACAGTCTAAAGTATACGGCCCTGAGTTTATACGTCATGATAAGTTGATCTACTGCTTTTTTTGCTCAGTGCGACATTATCGTGTGTAGAAATGATCACTTTATTTACTTAATTTCCCCCAATACAGTAATATTCTAGCAGCTACATCATAAAGCAGTGTTACTATTTTACATCTTTATGAGATAATTTGATTACACTTGTTGCTGTTCCTACAAAGACTCCGACAGTGAAAACAAAAGTACATAAAAGGGGCTGTTTGACAAAAATTGATTATTTTTCCATTTTATTCCCTTTTTTCCTCAATATACCACCATGGATCATTTATACCAATTACTTTGTATACCAAAGCCTCCAGCCCTTAGTTTCAAGGACTTGAACAATGGCAACTATAACCAATTTTTGGAAAAGGTTAATATACTAGTAAACATTGCTCTGGTATTTGACGTTGAAACTAATATTTTGTAACAGAGTATGAAATCGGCTTCCAGCCTGAACAGAGACCCGGAGCTTAAAGATGCCACTTCAAACCAACTTTCCAAGCTTTTAGCCAGCAAATCTAATAGCGCAAACAATACCCTTCGCACCATCAATCAAATGTTTGACGAAGCCAGCAAACATTGCCATTTTGATAGAGAGAGAGATTTGATTCAATGGCTCCAAGTGTGTGTCACTACTGCTGCACAATTTGGCCTCGATCCTTCCGCCGCTCAGGCACAAATTTCTGAAAAACCAGTCAGCGAGAATAAACGCGGAGCTAAACAAAGCAAGCCCGTCAAGCAACCTGTGGTTGATGACGAAGATGAGGAATGGGACGATGAGGAATACGGTTACGATCGCATTGGCGCCTCCGATGACGACTATTGTCCTACCGATGACGATGATGCAGTTGTACCTGCTAAGCAACGACCTTCCCGTAAGTCGAGCCCCAAGACCAACGGCACAGCTTCGTCTCCTCCCAAGTCTCCACGTAAGAAGAAGACAAGCGAAGACGACGACGACGATCAAGTTGTACCTGGTAAAAAGAAGGCCAGCGAAGCCACATTCCCTCTTATTAAGGAAGGTGCGGGCGCTAAAGCTCTTGAAAAATATATTATCGATCTCCCCAGTGTCAAATCTCTCTCCTCTACCGATATTTTACCCAACGGCTATTTTGCCAGAGCTTTCTTCTTCCCATCCAAAGATAGTTTCCAAGTAAGTAAATGAGTGCTTCTTAAAATAGCTCTAACCTAACGAAATTATGTATTTATAGGCATTTTTGTCTGTATTACGTTCAGCTCAAAAGACTATCGATATTTGTGTCTTTGCCTTCACAGATGATGATGTGGCTGACGCATTGATTGCTGCCAAGAAGAGAAATGTAAAGATCAATATTATCACTGACAACCAACAAGCAGCAGGTAAAGGCGCTGATGCAAAGAGACTGCAAGAGTCATACGGCATTCCCTTCAAGACCGATAATACGTAAGTACAATGAATATAAGCACTGCTCATTGACTCATAACACTTTTATTGTAGTACCGGATACATGCATAATAAATTTGCCATCATTGATAGCAAGACATTAATCAACGGAAGCTTCAATTGGTCTAAGGGGTAAGCATGTACATACATAAAACGTCGACTTTCATATACTCACCCTTCTCTTATTCTAGTGCACGTTTCAAGAACAGAGAAAATGTATTGATTACCAATATTCCTCAGTGTATCAAAGAATATCAAGCTCAATTTGATGCTCTTTGGGCAGAATTCTAATCATCTGTCGCTTCCAATTTTGTACGTAGCAGTTTTTCTACAATTTTACTGCATCATTCATAATTTTTACCCTAACTGTACATAACGTATAATTCCTCTCACCCCGCGCTTTTTTTCTCCTTACATACTACATAATAACAAACATTTTCTTTTTTTTTTCATGAAGAACGTATTATTAATAAAGATATAATTATTATGAAATTAGAAAGTTTGTATGCAATTATAACAGTAAGAGACCACAAATGACAAAGAGAAACAAAACAGTAGATGATGCAGCAAGTTGGTTCGCTTCACTGTTATGCGTTGCAAAAATAGACCCAGAGGGGCGAGCCTTATTTCCATTGGTGGGTAATGTAGCTACAGGTGCAGCGTAAGGTCGAATTAAGATAGGAACAGAAGTGTTGTACTTGGAAACAGAGTCAACAAATAATACAACGTAGTTTCCAGGGATTGTGTTATTAGGAATAGCATACTATAGTAAAAAGAAAATTAGACATTGACTTTTACAAGTAGAAGACTTCCCTTACATTAAGCTGATGCTCGTAATAGATATCGTTAAGTCGATATCTCTTGAAGCTAAATGTTTGCGAGATATCTGCATTGGATGTGATCAAGACGTCTGTAAAGTTGAGCGAAGGATCTTGTGTAGTAAGGTAAACTGATAATTGCAAAACTATATAACAAAGAAAGCTTAAAGTGAGCATTTTTTACTTCGCCACATTATTCTGGTATATACTTACGCTTTTCGATGTTTGCATCCGCAGGTGATGTATAAGCAATGGGTAACATTTGTCCTGCGACGTAAGGAGCGTTTGGTTCAGGAAGTGTAACATTATAATTGTGTGTTGGTGAAACTACTTCACCATAAGTAAAAGTGATACATAAAAAGACAAAAATCAGAACAATCATTTCTGTGTACTTCCTTCTTGTTCAAAAGAAAGAAAGAAAAGAAAAAAGAAAAGGGTTGACTTCAAGTTGTTTGTGTGTAGTATGACTGACTGACTCCTGCATGAAAATAAAAGGCGAGTTTCAAAAGCCGATTTAGGGGCAAGAATTATGTTTGACGTTGCATGTGTCTTTCAGAGACACTTTCATCCTCAGTGGCGGTTTAAGCAAAGAAGAAAGCAGCCAGAAGTACGCGTGAGCAGAGATGATGATACATTAGCGTGAGATTGCCAAGCGAAGAGATAAATTATTTGCTGGAGCACTACAGTCGAAAGCTAAAATGTGTTGGAGGTACGTCACAAAAAAGAAAAGATCTGCCGCCCTATGCGAAACATGATACCCACTTCATAGATACAACTATCTATATAGTCCAAATGTTGTTAATACAAAAAATTATTTGAAATATTGATATATACAGTCCCGATCATAGAAAACCGTATTTCCTGTTAAATAAACTGCGCTACGTACGTATTCTCTTTTTCTTTCGTTTTCATCACTTTATAAATCAAAATGGATAAGCAAAATATTATTACCAATCCAGTTCCAAATGCTAGAAAGATAAAAGAATGTAATTCACTGGACAATATGAAACGGATCAAAACGATGTGTTAATGAGTTTGATTTGTGTAGACCTGGAAGAGTTCATTGGAATGGTGAAGAAAGAAAAAAAGGAATATATCAAGTTTGACGACTTTTTGGTCGAGTATAGACCTGAGATTATTCTTTACCTCGAGGATACTTTCGATAGGTGCGATGAGGGAATTGACAGCTTGAAGAGGTTATTTTTCGAGCGTATGAAAGGAAGCGAACTCGAGCCAAACTTTTATTATACAGAAACCACGGTGCAGACTCTATACAGAGACGTAAGTTTTGAAAGTGTCAGATGTGATTCACAGAAAGACTTGACATTTTACATCTATACTTGTACGCATATGTAGTTCGCAAGAAGACGTGGGCAGATCTAATGTTAGGTTGATGTATCGTGAATGCTTCTTTTAGCATGGAGGTTTTATTACTTTGCTTTCTTTCTTTTTTCTACTTTTTTTTTCCAGCTTATATTTTTGCAAATAAACTTTCTTGACTATATACGTATTTATGCTTGCATTAATGTTTACATATGTATACTACAAAATTCACATGGCTGTCATCGTAAAAAAGTATATACTGTTGAAGGACGTATGTATTGAAACGCTCATTTTGTGTGTACGTACATACACGAATGAGTATTCTGACTACAAACAAGCTTCAGCACTTTAAAAGACTGAGAACTGGGGTTTACATTACATACCTCATACGAATTTTGCGTATTTTGTATTATTTATTACATAGTATGTTACAGCACAGATAAATTTAATTTTTAGCGTGGCTACCGTTAAGAAGATACCCTATTATGCTTTTGTTGAAAAAATACATATCCTATTATCTTCAATCATTGAAATATTCTGCTGCGATGTGAAGCTCTTTCTCTTCAAAAATCACAAATGCATGGTGTTTACTCATGAAGTCATTGTCCAACGTGGTCTATGCTACATATTCAAGCTTGTAATCAGTTGCATTCGCGCGGTATTTTCGAAGAAAACATATCTTTCTGGAGAGCAACTGCTACTCACGTTACATTAGATGAAAGAAGCGCGTTCCTTTCTTTCTGATCAAATTACTAGAACAATATCTTTGTGACATAAATCACATCATATTTAACAAGTAATAACATGTAGTTGACATGTAATCAAATACCAAGATTGTTGTACTGATTGGCATTGTTGGAGTCTTTTGTCCAAATTGCGAGCCCAAACTGCGAGCGCGGGAAGTTTGAAAAAATGAATTGTTTCTGTTAAAGCAGACAGGGGGTTGTTGATGCATAAGATGTTCGTCCTGGATCGTTGATTCCTCATATGTAACTTCGCTTTGTATGAATCAAATCAATTTTTCTCACATACTAAACAAATGATACGTCATTTTACAAACAGATGTTGCTCGTATTTAAGCTTTTTTAACATTTTTTTTTCTTTTTCAAGGATTTTCTTCTTGTACATAGATATACGCACCGGCTGTTGTTGCATTTCCTTCTGCTGACACTGTACTTATACGTACTGCACTATCGACAGTGACGCAAGTACACATTGACAGTCAACTCAGTCAAGGACAGATGAGAGCCTCTGGTACAAGGGAGAGTCACATAGATCGCACCATATGGTGCTGCAGGAAGTTTCAAGACCTTTAGTCTGGTATCGCTGCATATTTCGACGTTGTTTCTCCATTTGAAGCATCCTTCAAGTTGTACAATCACAAAGCATAGAGCTTCTTGGTAAGCATAAGTTTTATGATCCCTCAACAACTTGTGCACAAAGGTAATTTATCAAGTTGTCAAATGATCGTAAATATGGAGGGAATAAGTATCTTGTTTAATTGAAGATAAAATAGTGTACTACAAATACGTGATGAAGAACCAAAACCAAGGTTCGGCATGTGTACATATGAAAGTCAATACATATGTTGGAGGCCAAATCCGGAGATAAATAGAAGGACCCGAATCATTGAAAATATTTCAAAGCGAGGAGGCTCCTTTGGTGACCTTGTTTCCAAGTACCATGAAGACTACGGGAGGGACACATAGTGGAAGAAGATCAGGGATAATCTTTTATCAAAATTTCAATTTTCATACCCAAACTGTTCGAGCTTCCAAAAGAGCCCCTTCAAGCTTAATGTGCAGCGGGTAAGTGTTGCTTGTTCAAACACCAACTACTCTCGCTAATATCTCTCTTTAGTTTGGACATGTACAACAGCTGTTTCGCTCTGTCAGTCGTAAGAAACCAAGTGACCCAAAAGGACTATACTACAAAACGTAACTTCTAAACTTTATATATTTAACATCTATATTTTTAGATTATCTAGCAATAAAATCCTAGATATATGAGATACCTCAAAAGACTCACCAATCATGATGTTGACGGAAACAGAGAGAGAAGTAATCATTAATTCTTGCAAGGGGCCAGAATACGACAGAAGAATTATTGAAGACGTGGTCAAAATCCTCAAGGTGAAATTTGATAACAATTATTTTGTGTAATGAACTCATCCTTTCGTAGAATATGTAGACAACTATACATGGGTTGAAGATTGCTTTGAATAATTTAAAAACGGTCAACAACAACGATAAGGAAACAGCAACCGCGATTTCACTACTATGTAAAGTTTATGTAAATATTTTATGGACCTGGCTAATTGCAGCTATATACTAACTTTATTACGACGTTAGCATTAAAATGCATTTAGAGGAAGCGTATCTCTTTGAGAGCCCACTTGTGAATTCATTCTCTGAAGGCGACTACATGGTAAATTTTTGGGCACCTTTGGTGGAAAAAACCCTCAACAACACAGCTATCATTCCCCATTGGTAATATATTGCATTTTTTTGTTTATTGTGTGACCTATATCCTTACTAACAACTCCTTCTTTGATAGGTCCCAACTGTTTGCTACTCTCTGGGCATCAAAATAAAAAAGGTGCATTTATATATAGCCTCCATTTCTCAAACCTCAAAACTCATTTTAAATACAAACTGAAATGTGGGAACAATTTATCATGCAGAATATTGCGCACCAAACCCATAATGATTCTTTGAGGCTGGCTTTGTTTGCAATGCGTGCATGCAATGGTTATCACAATAAACGAATACTAGTACCTCAAGCTATACAATATAGGTTAAATAGTAATAATTGTCAATGTCGTTTTTATCAATAGTAGCCATAGGCTGACATTACTATTGCTCTATGCATTATTGTCAATAAATTCAACCCAGACGCACCCCGTCGGACTAGTTTCGTGACTGCCCTCACAACCTTCAGAAAAAAAAAAAACTGTCAATTTCCACAAGTTACTCGAATTTTTTTTTTATAACCCTTTAGATCACGATCTCTATTATATTATAAAATGAGCAAGTTTGATGATTTTGTCATGACCATCGATGACGATGAGGACATTGTGGTTGAGGACGCCATGGACATTGTCGAAGAAGAAGAGGAGGAAAAAAAGGAACAACAAAAGCCTTTAGACAAAAAAGCCGCCAAAAAGGCCAGAAAGCTTGCCAACCGTGAACAAAAGCAAGGCAAGGCTGCCTCGACCCTTAAAGCCGACAAGGAAAAGAAAAAGAAGGCCGACGAGGACAGTGCCTTTGATGAAGAGTTTAGTTTCTCAATGGACGGTGGAAGTGGAGTGGGAGGTCGTAAAGATTGGGACTTTACTGCTGCTCGCGGTATGTTGAAGGGCAAAGACGCTGATAGAACTTCCATCGATGATATTATTGCAAAGAAAAGACAAGAAGCCAAGGATAGAAAGAAGAAGGCCAAGAAGGCTGTTGTTGAAGAGGAAAAGAAGAAGGAAGAATCTGAGAACGAAGAGGATGAAGATGCCGAGTTTGTTGGTGGATCTGATGATGAAGAAGAAGCAGAGGAGGAGAACGACGAGGATTTGGCCCTTGATGGCTTTGGTGCTGGTGCTGAAAGAATCGAACAAGAAGAAGAAGAGGAAGAAGACGAAGACGATGATGATTCAGATAGTGAGACCGAGGAAGAGTTGACTGATGATGAACCCGAGGATATGGAAGTCAACAGTGACGAAGAAGCAGAGGAAGATGAAGCCGAGAAGCAGGTAATATCTTACGCTGATTCTGCTTAGCATAATTCATAGATCAACTAATCACTTTTCCTCCTTAAAATAGCGTAAGAAGGAATATTTTGCTGATGAAGAGGAAGAGGACAAGAAGGAACATCAATCCTTCGCATCCATGAACTTGTCTCGTCCTATTCTCCGTGGTTTATCCAACGTCGGCTTCATTAAGCCCACTGGTATTCAATCCCGTACCATTCCTGTTGCTTTGATGGGTAAAGATATTTGTGGTGGTGCCGTGACTGGTTCCGGTAAGACAGCCGCTTTCATTGTTCCCATCTTGGAACGTCTTTTATACAGACCTAGACAAACACCCTCTACTCGTGTGTTGATTCTTTGTCCCACCCGTGAATTAGCTGCCCAAGTACACAGTGTGGCTGTCAAATTAGCCAATTATACCGATATCACCTTCTGTCTTTGTGTGGGTGGTTTGAGTGTCAAGACTCAAGAACAAGAGCTCAAATTGAAGCCTGATGTGGTAGTCGCTACACCCGGTCGTTTGATTGATCATGTACGTAACTCGAGCGGTTTCCATCTCGACGCTTGTGAAATTCTCGTCATGGATGAAGCTGATCGTATGCTTGAAGATGGTTTTGCTGATGAATTGGGCGAAATTGTCAAGGCATGTCCTCGCAGTAGACAAACCATGCTTTTCTCCGCCACCATGACCGACAATGTGGATCAACTTGTGCGTATGTCATTAAACAACCCCGTGCGTTTGTTTGTGGATCCCAGTAACCAAGCCGCTTCTCGTTTGATCCAAGAATTTGTACGTATCCGTCAAAACCGTGAATCCGATCGTTCCGCTGTCCTTTTAGCGCTTTGTCGCAAGACCTTCAAGAACAAAGTCATTGTCTTTTTCCGCTCCAAGGCCGCTGCTCATCAAATGAAGATTTTGTTTGGTTTAATGGGTTTGAACGCTGCTGAATTACACGGTAACTTGACACAAGAACAACGTCTTGAGGCACTTGAGCGATTTCGTGATAACGAAGTGGATTATTTGCTTGCTACCGATTTAGCTGCTAGAGGTCTTGATATCAAGGGTATTGAGACTGTCATTAACTACAATATGCCAACACAATTTGCTCAATATCTTCATCGTGTGGGTCGTACTGCAAGAGCCGGTCGTAATGGTCGTTCCGTGACCCTTGTCGGCGAATCCGATCGTAAAATGCTTAAAATGGCCATCAAATCCTCTGCGGGTAAATCTCAAGTGAAAAACCGTGTTGTGAACAACGAGGTCGTTCAACGTTATAAACAAAAGGTCGAGAGTTTAGGCCCTGAAATCAAGGAAGTGTTGGCGGAAGAAAAGCAAGAACGCGCTATTCGTAACGCCGAAATGCAATTGAAAAAGAGTGAAAATATGCTTCATCACGGTGCAGAAATTTATGCTCGTCCTGCTAGAACTTGGTTCCAAACTGAATCTGAAAAGAAGAAGGCCAAGACAGCTGGTAAAGAAGAACACAAGGCCAAGTTTGGTCTCACAGAAGACAAGACAGAAACAAAACCCAAGGAAAAACGTGGTAAATATGACGGTATGAGTCGTCAAAAGAGAAGACGTTTACAAGCCATGGAAGATGATGACGCTGAAGAAGACGGTCGTCATCAAAAGTTTGCTGCTAGAGCTGCAAAGAAATCCTCACAACCAGCTCGTATCACAAAAATGAGAACACCAAAAGCTGGTGGTGGTAAAGGAAAGAAGGGTAGAAAGTAAAGTGTACATGTAAAATAAAAAAATAAAAAATCACTTAGAATTATATCACATTATTCCCTGCCTGCCTGCACCTTGACCCTTTTACTACTCTCTGTTCCCATAAAGAATACAAATGAACAAAATGTTCTTTTTTTACATGTTTTTAATTTTGTTGAAATTAATTTTTATATGGGAGTGAGTTTGTTTGTGTGAGTGTGTGAGTGTGTTGGTGTGTCATGGTTGAGTTGGTTATCGAGTGTTGAGTTTATGTCGAGGTCATATATCGTATAATTCTCTCTCTCTCTCTATAATAAATATAAAATCAACTTAATGATGTTCGTGAGATTCCTCAGACTTGACGTTGTAACCAATCAAGTTTCTACGACCAACAATTTCACCAATGAGGAAGAAGGTATAAATCTCAGCGAGAACAACGGAACCCTTGGCAACATCTTGGAAAGACAAGTTCTTCAAGTTGCTGATCTTCAAGGTGTTTTGAAGGCTTTGTTGGGCTTGAGTGAATTGAGCACCAGTGGGGAAAGCCATACCTTCCTTGACATAGACTTGCTTGGCGACTTCAATGGCAACCTTGGTGTTGTAAACAATAGGCTTTTGAAGAGCTATAAAAGTGACACAAGTTAGTTTCAAGGTGTTGACACGTCTCTATAGTGTTGATTCTTACCCATGGCCTTGGAGAGATAGGCTTGAGCACAACCGACAAACTTGGCAGCCATTATATATAATTATTCAAAAAGTGGAGAAAAGGGGGGAGGGGGAAATTGTTAGTGAGGGGTCCTGCTTTCCCAAGTTCAAAAAAAAAAAAAAAAGTCAGCGGGGGACCAATTTCAAGCCCCTCGAATCTTTGTTTCCCGGAACATGAAAAAAAAAAGAGTGACGTCGATTTTTGACTAACTTCGAGAAGAAGGCCAAAGCTTTTTTTTTTAAGTTACCATAGCAACAACACTTTTCCACCAGTACTCCTTTAACCAACATGTTTCAAGTCATCAAGAATAATATCTATCCTGCTATTGCATTGACTATTCTCCCTGTGGGTTACTTCATTGGCACAGAATTACGAGAACGCAACGATGCCAAAAAGGCTTTACTTTTCAGTCAAGATCAAGTGCCTGACCATGAGCAAATGGAACAACTAAAGCAACAACTGGAAGCGTTAAAGGAAGAGAGAGAAATGGTCCTCAGCAAAATCCAAAAGCAATAGTAGTAGTAGTAGTTAGAAGATATATACCCTTTAGTAGAAGCCTGTCAACTGTGTATGTACAAATTAAATTTCGTTGGCCAATAAGAAGATCGTTTGTTTAAATAAAGCTATTTTATAAAGCAAATCCCCTTTTTCAAGTCTAACTCCTAAATCTCTCTTTTTCCTCTTTCTTCACTTTTCACTTTACCTTGTTTGTGTATTAACATGCTAAAGCAGTCGCATATCAACAATCATCAAGATCAACACCATTTGAACCTGTATGATAAAGTAAGACAAGATCTATTTGAAGAGGAGCAGAAGCCAAAGCAAATACGCGCGCCATCTATCACTACCATCTTTTTACTTCAAATCCAAGCTTATATTGTTCAAATGTTACTCAGTTTACCGCCCATTCACTACAATACCAAAAACAATACTAACGGCGGAGCTAGTAACAGCGCCTTCTTTTTTGTGGTTATATATCAGCAACAAAGACTACATATCATTACATCGATCCGATCGATTATCAGACAATGCATACGATGGGTCTTGCTTGTGAGTTTACCGTTTTGGACAATGTCGCTCGTGTATTGAACGTAGAAAGTGAAATGTACGAATTAACAGGCAAAGGAAATCAACACCAACAAAAAGAAGAAAAGAAACCCATCTATCAAGCAGCAGCAGTCAATAACAATGACCACGAAGAAGAAGAGGAAGTAGAAGATTACGAAGAAGATTATGTTCGTTCTTCTACAGATACTTACAGAGATGATTATTATTTACAAAAGAAATCTAGTTTTAATCATGGTAATGATCAATGCACAAACAACAACAACAACAACAACAACAAACGTAATACAAACGGAATCCTTTCGGAGCCTAGTTCGCCGACACATCCTAAAAAGTTAAATGGTGGAGCAAATTCTAATAATACTTACTCTCCCAGTCATTCACCCACACCCAACTTTATTCGTACCTCCTCTACGGGTGCTACTCTGGGGAGACAACAACAACAAAAGGAATTGTCGCCCAATTTGAATCCGTCACGTGTAAACAATCGTGCGAGGTCTTTATCTAATAATCTGGATGGTTATACTGCTGCAACCAAACAACAAAAGTTACGCCGAATCACAGGCCAACGTGAAATTACCCTCCAAAATGCTATTTTACCCATCCCTTCGAGAAACAATTACACAAGCGGTAAGCCTCCTCTTCAACACCATCATCATAGTATTGTCAAGAAGGCAAGTTCAGTGGTCTCTCGATCTTCTTCAGACGGAGGAGGCGGCGGAGGAAACACCGGAAGACCCAAGATGCAGAAAACGCAATCTTTATCTACTGCACACCAATATCATCATCATGAGGTACTGCTTTCTTAATATGAATTGTAATCCAAAACCACTAATACCAGTGTGCAGCAGCAGCAGCAGCTTGATTTAAGACCCTATGTAGAAACAAAAAAACCGTATGAGCGGTGTTGTCCAGCTTGCACAACATCCTCCACTTAACACCTCCTCCTCGTCTCCTATACTTTCTACTTACTTGTCTCCCTTTTGTTATTTTATAAATAAAAAAAAATAGTTAGCCACACACTAAACGCACACTCTCCCATATAAAACTTAATTCAATTTGTGTGACATAACGTTAATAAGGAGCAATCATCACCGTTTATTATTATCCAACAAAATGGAAACGATTATTAATTAAATTTTAATTTCTTTTTCTTCTCTTACAATTTATAATTCAATATGGCTACTACAAACGAACAGACGTGGGATTCATTCAAGCAGAAGCGTACATCCGTTGAACTTTATGCAGAGGATGCAGTCATCATGTACGTGCCTTCCTCTGTGGGTGTACGCGGTCGTGCACAGATTCGTCGATTTTATTTGAACTCACAGTTTTCTGAAAAGTCGAACCCTGTAACGGAAACCGTGTATCATACCATCGCAGCAGGCGACAAGTTGATTGAAGAGGTTGTTTGGTCAATTCACTTCCATACAGGAGAATGCAACTGGTTAGTACCGCGCATTGATGATCGCCATTTGGTACGTATGCTCGTAGGGGGATCATATGGAACGTACTTTTACTTATTTCTTATCACCTATAGATGAATGCAACAGTCAAGATCCCTGTGGTAAGCCAATTTGGCAGTCAATCATACATATCAATCAAATCACTAATTATACTGTAGACCGTCTCTGCTACTTTCAACGAGGAAAACAAGATTCAATCCATCCGTTATCTATGGGATCAAGCAAGCGTACTGAAACAATTAAAGGTAATTTCTGATAAAGTGAATTGGCCCGTGGTCGGTGAGAAACAAATTGAAGTTCTCCGCTCACCTCACACCGTGCAATTGATTGGCTTAAACAATGAGATCGTCGATGTGGATCATCAGAAGGTACGTATAGGGAGCGACACAGCTTAGATATAAACACAACCGGAAATTCACCCGTTTATTTATTATAGACTCAACAAGAACAAGAAAAGGCTCAATTCCGTAAGTGACTTTATACACAGGGTAAAAGACAGGTGGAAATCTAACATGTACGAATTATAGCTACTGGAAGAATCTTTGGCCCTGTCGATCCTAAAGATCAAGTGCGTCCATCCGTTCGTCGTGCAGAACCCGACGCGCCTGTCCCTAGAAACATCTTTACGTATGAACCTCCTGCAAGCAGACCCATGGTCGCCCCCACTAACAAATTAAGCTCCAGTTTCTCTTTCACCCACGATGACGGTACTTCGGCCGTCTCTCAAAAACTCAACAACACTAGTATTTCCAACAGTCCTCCTTCTTCACCTACCCCAAGAGGAATTGCAGGAAAACCCACTCCTCGCATCCTTCATAGCATCATTGGCTAATAGTAATTATAGACTCAACAAGAACAAGAAAAGGCTCAATTCCGTAAGTGACTTTATACACAGGGTAAAAGACAGGTGGAAATCTAACATGTACGAATTATAGCTACTGGAAGAATCTTTGGCCCTGTCGATCCTAAAGATCAAGTGCGTCCATCCGTTCGTCGTGCAGAACCCGACGCGCCTGTCCCTAGAAACATCTTTACGTATGAACCTCCTGCAAGCAGACCCATGGTCGCCCCCACTAACAAATTAAGCTCCAGTTTCTCTTTCACCCACGATGACGGTACTTCGGCCGTCTCTCAAAAACTCAACAACACTAGTATTTCCAACAGTCCTCCTTCTTCACCTACCCCAAGAGGAATTGCAGGAAAACCCACTCCTCGCATCCTTCATAGCATCATTGGCTAATAGTAACAATTATAATAATAATATAAAAAAATGATTTTTTTTTATTGATGTATCTATGTATTATGAGCTTCTACTGCTTCCTGCACTGGGTTCTGTTCTTAATAGAATTTCAACTGCACGATTTAAATCTGATTTTGCAGTGGTTAAAGCGTGTTGGATATCTTGTCTTGAGTAATTAGGGAACATGGAGAACATGGTATCAATGTCCTCTTCGCTCACAGGTGGGGGTGGAGGTGGTGCACGTCGCATAGGTGTTGATGATGATGAAGTGCCACTGGAACGCGTTCTGGGTTTTCTGGTAGGCGTGGTGGGTTTATTGTTAGTGGCCAAGATGGGTAAAATGTAGTTTTTGGTAAATGATTGGGTCCATTTAGGGAAACGCCATTGTTTGATGCTCGTTCTATCGTACAATGCGCCCACAATAAATCCACACAAACAAGGCACAATCGATGATCCAGAGTTGGAGAACAGTAACTACACACGAGACAGTGTAAGTAAAGTTGCCTTTCCCCCGCTCTTTAAACTCCCTACTTACCTGAAGTGCTGCAAGGTAGACATAAGTCTTGTCACTTAGAGATCCGCCCAACATACTCACTTGATAACTAGCAGGGACAATCTTTTGAAACTGATAAATCATGGAAAATAGAATCGCATAACTAGAATCTATATGAGTTTCTTTCTTCTTTAATTTCTTCATATGCACACTATACTTACGGCCCGGTGGCTATCGATTTAATAAAACTAGAACCTGTGATTAAAGCACCTGTTTGAAGCAACGTGGATGCAACAAATGATATGAATACAAAAGCCTACACACACAAGGTCAATTAGCTCCACCCGTTCCAACTCTATTCTTCTCACTGAGATACATTACTACATATTTCGAACTCCCGTATCGTCTTTCCACAATTTTCATTCGATATATCAACCAAGTACCCACCACAGTCGTTCCAATGCTGCCAAATGCCCAATGCGAAGTAAATAATCGCCAAAACTATGGTTCAAGCGTTAAACACCGTTCAGGTCCATCATGCCAACTTACTTACCTGTCCATGGGTGGTCAAATGAGACAGTTGAAGTGCCATGTGGGGTTTTGTACTGTATGCAGTAGCCAACATAGAGCACCCGCCGACAACAGGCACAAGAAACTTGGTTAAAGGCGCATTACGAAAACCTACAACACAGCTCTATTTAGCCTCCATCCCACCCTTGAAATGACATGTGCATTACCTGAAGGTCCATCAGCATCCATTTTTTCACTTTTGAAACGATAAAAGAAAGAGAGAGAGTGAAAAATAGAGTGAAAAATGATGTTATGGTGTGACACTAAAATTAAACCCCAATCTTGAATGGCCCATTTTATCCGCACGGGTTCATTGTAATAGCATGAATAGATTTCAAATATTTTTTTGACTTTATTAATATGATCGGAACCCTTGGTCTTCCCAGTGCAAATTATGTTCTTGATTGAAACGCTGAGCACGAGTTTCTTTTCTGTGGCTGGAGACCTTTTGGGTGATTGTCTTCAAAGTAGGTTTAGGCTTGACAATGTAATTATTGGTTTTGTTAAAACGGCGGTTCCAAAGACGAATCGTCAGAACTTTAACAAGGTCGACAAGGACAAAGGTAACAAGCGCAATAGCAAGAATAATAATACCGCGTACCCATCCGATGCCTTCGACACGATCGTCACCCACGACACCGTACACGGATAGAATCAATGCAATTACTTGGGTGCCAAGCACAACAACTGTAAATGGCCATGAAGGTAAAGAGTTCCAACAGAAACCCTCTGTACGTGTGGAAAAGATAATAAAGTGAGGTGCTACAGAGTGGAAAAACATTGAGAACAATTATTCATAAATATCCGCGCTATTGTAGTATACTTTACCTGCCGAGATGTGAAGGTACATGATGGTATATAACTCGCCAGGTGTTGATTTAAGCACGTCTCTAAAGATATAAAAGTGGGCAAAAGAAAACAAAGATAAAAATACAGCTAGGACACTAGAGAGCACCACCAGCAAGCGCAATCGCCAAATATTGGGTGTCTTGGAGATAGTGACATTGTCCACAGTCATAATCATGGTTGCTGCATCATTCAACACGGAGATCAAAATCAAGAAAATAGGTGGCATGGACCAATCTTCAGCCAAAGTAATCACAAAGAAAAAGATCAAGAAATGAATGGTGGAGGAAATACGATAAAGTGCGTATGATTGAAGACGTTGGAAGATAGCTCTTGAGGTTTTAATACCATCGATAATGGCAGAAAGACCAGGAGCAAGCAAAACAATATCAGAAGCAGTTCTGGCTGCATCTGTACTGCCATGAACAGCAATACCGACATTGGCTTTCTTTAAGGCAGGAGCGTCATTGACACCGTCACCTGTCATGGCAACAAAGTATCCTTTTCCTTGAAGCAACTCCACCACTCTGTACTTGTGTTCTACATACAATCGGTCAATACATGTCTTGGTATCATACAAATATTTACATACCGGGAATGACACGAGCAAACCCATCCACTTCCAAAGCTTGTTGAGCGACTTGATCATCTGACTTGGAGGGATCCACAAGGCAATTTGCATCCAAAATATTTTGTCCCATTTGCAGACGCTGTGCAACTTCTTTGGCAATGATTGTCTGATCACCGGTAATCATCTTGACAGAAATACCGTAATCTACACAGTCCCTGATAGTGTCGGCCGAATCATGACGAGGAGGATCAATCAAACTGAAAATACCCACCAACTCCCATTCCTCTTCTCCGTCATCAATGAGGGATCTCGGCTTAGTTCTTGCCACACCCAATGCACGTAAACCACGCTGAGCAAATTCCTCCACTACACTTTCCGCACGACGCATATCTTCCTTCTGGCACAAGCTGATGATGACTTGTGGGGCACCTTTAGCCACTTTGAATGTAGATTGGGTTGTGTTATCCAAGATGTTGGCTCTAGACATTTTTTCAACGGGGTCAAATGGTTTGAATGACTTTACTTTATAACCCATCGCCGCGTGTTTCTCGCCAGTGATCAAAGGATGGTCTTTGATGGCTGCAGTACGAATAGCAAATTCAATCGGATCACTGGTAGCGGGTTCAGAAGAAAGATAGGCGTACAATAAAATATCGTCCTTGGTATACGTTTTAGCGAGATAGGGCTCGTCAAATGTGAGTTCATTTAAAGTCAGTGTACCGGTTTTATCACTGCAAAGAATGGAGACGGACGCGAGTTCTTCCACGGCGGTCAATCTTTTTACAATCACTTGCTTTTTCGCCAATTGTTTTGCACCAATAGCCATGGTGACAGACATGACGGTGGGTAAACCAACAGGGATACTAGCATCAATGTGTCAACAAAGAAGCATATTTTAGGGTTTCATGCACATATACACTTACGCTGCAATCGTCAACACCACCATTTCCTTGAGTGCTTCTAATGCATCGTTTTTAGTTACATAGCCTTGCTTGACCTTCTTTTCCACAAGATCGTAAATAAAGATAATCAAGACCAACAGCACCGAGAGAGCGATGAGAAAGTTACCAATGTAATTCACAACTTTTTGAAAATGCCCTGCGTCCGTTGTGATGGAAATCAAATTGGCGGCTTTTCCTATGAACGTATCTGCACCTGTACGCACAACAATACCTAATTGTTGACCTTGCTTCACGGTACTTGAGGAATACACTAGGTCTCCTTTACGTTTTCGAATAGGCAGTGATTCACCGGTCAAGGCACTTTGATCAATTTGCAAGTCGCCATCCACGTCTTCACCTGTCGCGCCAATGCCCAACAACCTCACATCGGCAGGGGCGATATCACCTAATCTTAGCACAATCACATCACCCACCACCAATTCAGACGCATTAATTTCTGTCAGTCGACCGTTTCGCCAGCACCGGGTATGCAGTGCCAAACTATTTTTCAGGGCGGCTACCGCGGAATCGGCTTTAGCCTCTTCACTGTAGCCAATCAGCGCATTGATGATCAGCATAGCCAAAATAATGCCAAAATCCACCCAGTCTTGTGTGGCTGCTGTTAATATAATGGATATCTCCATCAGATAGGCAATAGCACCCGTAACTGCGCAAACAGGTATCATATTTAATGTATGTGTGAAAAAAAAAAAACGCAACCTAAAAATAGTTTACACCAACTTACAAAATGATAAAAAATGCTTAATTTTGCTCCTCTTTTTCTCTTCAAGTTCGTTTTTACCAAACTTGGCCAGTCGTTCCGAGACTTGCGCATCGGTGAGGCCGTACGTGGGTTGTGTGTCGAGGTATCGTTCGAGGTCGGGCGAGATTTCGTCTTTCCACTCTTTTTCTGGCATTTTTGTGAGCGGGATGCTCTCGTTGTTGTTGTGAGGTGGTGTTGTATATGGCATTTTCTTTATTTGGCAATAAGCAATAATAAAAATAGATTAAATAGATATATACAGTTATCGCCCCCTATGTGTTGCTTTTTGTTTATAACTTGGACTTGGTATAGTCTGAAAGAGATTTACACACGGATATATCAAAGCCAAGAAAAAATTAAATGAGTGGAAAAAAAGGAAAAGCAAAAAAAAAAAAGTAGACGAGCGATAAAAGATAAGCAAAATGTCTCATTTGTTTATTGTTGCGCAAAAAGGAATTAATTTATTGTGGTGTGAAACGATCTTGAAAGTAGTAGAAGTGAAGATCGTACATATGAAGTGGCTCAGAGGAAACTTGTGCAACAAACTGAGTTTGAATGAATGGTCTTGTTACTGCATAAACAAACTTCAGTGTGGATTTAAAGGTGAAAATACGATTCAATTGATAGGAAATAACGAGTTTCGCTACTGATCTAGCTATAAATATATTTGATTATTTGATTTATTTATGGTATAAAGATATCCACGATTTCCAACAAGATCCATCGCCATAACACAAGTATTGATCTTGTACCTAGTCTGAATTTCTTGTATGATGCATGCATTGGTCCTGAGGTTTTTGTACTGCTGTTTCATCACTACATCTTGGCTAACGCCATGCTCCTTCCGTTTACGTATTTGAGAAAGATTCAGCGAGTTCCTTTTCATGACTAGCACCAAGCATGAGATCGAGTCGACGACCATACGAAGTTGACAATTCCATCAGGCCGAAGCCTGAGTTGTTCATGTCAATCGATAATTTGGTTGCGTCGCAATTATTTTGACCGCTAAAAATATAGCCATAAGTTTATCAATCATCTATTTGTATCACCTCACTTGCTTTTATCTACTTACTCAATGACTTTACATAACCTCTGTGTAATCTAACAGGATGTCTAAAATAGAGGCGAATCTTCGGTAGACAGTTAGTTCAGATTCATCTCTAGATGATGACCAACGTTTGAAGTTTCTAACACTATGTATCAAGGGTAGATACTGTATTTTTAGATATACATGTATTGTACTTTTCCACTTTCGACTTACATTTGTTCTACAATTAAGAGCACAATGTACGATTGCTGGTTACTTTTGTTGTTCTTTGAGAGAGTGTATTTTTGTTCGTCAATGTGTTCTAAAATTTGTTCTGTATCTTCATATGATAATATTGAATCCAATAGACCAGCGATTGTAAAATTTTCGTGTACTTTTTTCTAATTTGAACGTCAATATTAACTGTATAAAAAGACTTGTAGCCAGCCAAAAATAGTACTCACTTGTAAAGATACGACGAATTCTATGCGTACAAGTTGCATTACCATCGGATGCCGCAAAAAAGTCTCTTTGTCCGGGATCAACGCCCCAAACAGTAGCTTCATCGACGTTTGCAAGTCCTTCTACATCGGTGGGAGTGAGAGCTTTGGCTACTGATTGTCCAAACTCTAACCTTGCCTTGGCAGCGACCGTTTCGCAAATAGTTGTCCGCATTTCTTTCCCTTACGTATTCAAACAATTTTTTACCAATGTTGTCAGCAAAAAGAATCCCAAAGACAAAGATCAAGTTTAACAGTTGAGAGATTGCCTATTATTTCTACTTTGGCAGCGAAAGAATCCCTTTATAAAAAGAGATGCTGGAGACACCAGGTAATGGATACTCTATAAGTAGATAATATGCAGGAAGTAATTATCTACGTACAATGAAGGAAGAGCTCCGGCAACTTTCAACCTGAAATGATGCTGCGTTTGCTAACAGCAGCACCACACACGTCCTAGATAAAGTCGGAACGTTGAGGAGAGTATCTAACAGCATGTACATGAAAAGCATACCCGTATTATACTTGATGCAGAGTGCGAGCCCGTAAATAAAAAAAAGAAAAGGAAAGAAAATATCAGCTCCACAAAAAGACTATATTTAAAACAATTTAACTCAAGTTGAAATGTTGCTGGGTCGTTTATCATAACTTGGATCGGGACATGAACCATTGAGCATGGAATTCTTTCAGCACTCAATTACATAACGACTTGTAATCGAGGCTACGACATAGCTATACTCTGAAGATAGTATTATAGAAAACTTTTATTCTATATCGTGTCCAATGTTGAACATAAATATACAAGTGATAGAGCACCATTTCATTTGACTTTATTTGAAACAGTGTAATGTAAATTTGGGTATGTATCAAATTAAAGGCGCCATTTTTCAAGTACTACAATGAAACTATGTCAGCGCACAATGAATTCAATTGTTGATACATATAGGAAGATAATTCAAATAACAAAAGCTGATCAGAAAAGCCATAATGAAATTAATGGAATTAGTGGCAGCAACGAACGAGAATACCTTGCATCTCTTATGTTGCGAGGTTCAGTCAAATATGGCGTGATTCCTTGGGGTGGTCTAGTCGAAAAATTTACCAGCAACACATACACCATCACAGTTGGAATAAGGAATATTATAACTGCACCTATTTTGAATGGTGGGAATGATGACTTTGGCATTAATGGAAATATGTATTGGTGGTATTGACGACAATAACACTCTCGATGGATTTGATTATGGTACAAGCATCGAATCGTGCGATTTTATCAAGAATGAAAAATCCATGCACAGTGAACGTGAATACTTGTACGTTTCAGAGGCTCCCTACGTTACTTGTGATCAAATTATACTTCCCAAACAAATTTCAAAATAATATGCATATACTGATCATATGTATGAAAGGGCAAATCTTTAACATGTTAGTCTCAATAAAAGACATCTATATTTTACAGGAGGAAGGACAACACAGGATAAAAAATTAAGCATTCAAACGTTAAAAAGAGCTTCCTGGCTTCTTCTAGCTTTCTTGACATCCTTCATATCCCATGGTTGTTAAGACTCAACTTTCACAAACGAGACCATATAAATTCTGGGTTGAATAAAACGCCAATAGTAAGAAAAGTTTAAAAGAAAATGTTACTTAAACAATGTAACTTTTACAAATAAATAGAATGCATGTTTATTACAAGCATTGATATTGTTTTCCTGATTGCAGATACTTCCAAGGCGAATACTGTCACGATATAAGCCATAGCTGTTTTTGTGTAACAATTTATGCACTGTGCCTCAAAAAACTGACAACTGGGTGCTCAGCCTGTTAAGCTTTGCCACTCTTTTTTTGTAAAAATCAGTCAATAAAAGTGAGCAATATTGTTTCCCTTTTTCACTATAATATTGCATTGTGCAAAGAGAAATAGCCCATTGAACATCCTGCGTCTTCCCAACACTTTCACGCCACTTTTATTGAAATGAAGACAAGAAGTCAACGGGCACGAGAGCGCGATCGTCTTGTCATAAAACAACAACCTGTTGCTGAAATGAAAAAAGAGAGTGACATTCACAATGTAACAGATTCAAACATCGCTCGTGTCAAGGTTGAAGAAGAGCATGCCAAAATTGAAAACTATTCAGAGAACAATATAAAAATTACTGATAGTGTATGTAAGAGGATTCGATTTGAGTTTTGACAATCATGTTGACAGATATGTGCTATAGGGTTATTATTTCAAAACTGAGCGTGATGGATCCATTCCTCCAGTAAGAATCCTCATTTTAATAATTTCGCAGTGTGTGTTGATGAATTACCTTCTTAGACCGAATTCAAGATTTACGATACGAATACTATTGTTTGCACACGCCGCCAATCGACAGCACTTATACATTGCAAACTGTGTTTCAAAACATTCAAGACAAAAGATTATCTCAAAAGACATGAGAGAACCCATATACCATCCGCACAAGTAAGTGAAGTAGACTTGATTTGTGCGGTAGAGCTATTTTCATGTTGACTTTTTTAGAGAGCTAAATACAAGTGCACTCGTTGTGATAAACACTACACATGCAATCGAGATCTTAGGCGCCATAATGAAACTCATTTACAGGAGACAGAGGTATAAATCATAGATATTTTGCGTGGAATATAGCGATTATTTATAATTTTTACTGTAGAGGACGACGCACCCTTGCATGCTGTGTGACAAGTCGTTCGGAAGAAAGAGTGCATTGAGAGATCACGAAAAGACTCATCTACCTGACTCAGAGGTGAGTGATACGAATTAAATCAATTTTCATAGCTCCTTGTTTCTGATACCCTAGATATTAGAGAGTCAAATACGCATGTTCACTTTGTGACAAATCCTTTAAATGGAAGAAACATTTACACCGTCATAATAAAACGCACTTGATTCAGATTGATCCGTAAACGCACATTCAGCCTTATTGTTGTAAGCAGTCATAAAATACACCGAGCTCATGCACTCCTTTTATATAAGAATAATCGTGTCGATCTTTGGTATTTATA
Organism: Mucor irregularis B50; assembly: GCA_000587855.1. Classification (NCBI taxonomy): domain Eukaryota; kingdom Fungi; phylum Mucoromycota; class Mucoromycetes; order Mucorales; family Mucoraceae; genus Mucor; species Mucor irregularis. The sequence continues at coordinate 118,853 of KK076509.1, read as the reverse complement.
GTTCAATGACTAAGTTATGCACTGCATATATACGCGCAAGAGCGATGGTCAGCATACATTTTTATTTTTTTGTTTCTTTTTTCATTGTTTCTCACTTTTGTATATATACTTCTTACATCATGTATCAACCAGATCTACAGCCTTATATCAACAGAGCAGATAGCAGTTTTGCATCCGATCGAAACAGCACAAGTGAATACGTGATAAAGGATGGAAAGACACAAATAGAGCATCGAGAACTAGATCCACATATATTAACAAAAGAAGAAGTGGAAGAGGGAGATGGTGGTAATTGTTGCAGATATATAGATCAAATACAAAAAGAGGTCTTTATAGTAACAAAACTTGATATTTTCAGCGATACGTGAACCACCCAAACAGAAAAAACCACTTAAGCACTACCTATGTTGCATTTGTTGTCCATGTCTACCCATGTGGGCGAGATATGGTTGTTGTACATTGTTATTACTTTTTATTATATTTCTGATCATTGTGGGTGTACTAGCTGCGATATTCAAAGTACCCACAGTTGAATTTAACGGTCCCACCCAACACCCTGAAGGTCTTCAGTCCTTTCAAAGATCGAACGACTCTCTGGCATTTAGCATCAACTTGGGTCTCAAAATAGCTGTCATTAACGATAACCTAGAAAGTTTTACCTTTGAATCAATACGAACAGTTGTATGTAAGCGGATTTTGATACGATATTTCTTTTATTTAATTCTAGAATTATATAGGCGTATTACCCTACTGCCCCTCAAGTTCCTTCAGGGGGTGGAGAACTTCACGATGTACATATTATAGCGTATGGTATTAGTAATTTTACTTTTCCGTTTTCTTTGCATTACGATCCAGCAAAAGATGAAGGGTTCGCCATGCTGCAAGATGTTTTAAATAGGTGCAGTTCAGGAAGCGATATACCTATTACTTATGATGTTATACCAACGATACGAATTGCTGGTATCGGCATATCACTCACTATACACCAATCAACTAATATTCCATGCCCTCTTTCCGTAAGTGAATACTATGCTGCATATAAGATGATGTGCTGATTTATGCTACCGTTTGTAGGGTCTCAACTTGGGACAGTTGATATAGTAATCGAAAAATGGGAATAAAAGTTCTTATTTGCTCTGTTACGGCCTGAAACTTCAATTGTCTTCTCCTCCAGTAGTTCTTTTTTCGCTTTTATTCTTCATTCAAAACTTTTTAGTTTACTTTACTTTAGTTATATGCCTTTTTGCCGCAAAGTTCACAAAGAACTATCAAGTGGTGGGCATTTGCGCAATTGAGCTGAGTAAACTCAAATTTCTACAAAATGATTGGATGAAAATAAAAGGTGCAGGGAAAGTATGTAAATAAGGCGTAAAACTTCAAGACTAAAAGTAATGCCTACTTGCAGGTCCCGTTTCTTACTTGAATCATTCATGCAAAAGATTTGTGCATTCTACGAATGCAATAATCCGGAAATATCATTTGCGGCACTCTTGTGTATGCCTAAAATCTTAGGCGCGTCCAATAAAAGTTTAAATTTTCGTGTGTGTGGGATTTCCCAAGGTGAATAAAGAGCGATAATATACACCCCCACTTTGTTTTTCTTCTTATTAAAATATATCGAGATTTATATACTAATTCAACATGGCTCAACATTTGGACGACAGCTGTCTTTTCTGCAAGATCATCAAGTAAGTCTTGCCGTGTAATCTATGAAAGGAAATAAAAGGGCTAAACTCGAGCTTCAACTCAGGGGCGAGATTCCTAGTTTCAAGATTGCCGAAACTGAAAAGAGGTATAATGAGAAGAACAACAGTGGTTTTTATATAGGAGAAGGCTAATACATGCTCCATAGTTACTGTTTCCTTGATATTAACCCCTTGAGTGAAGGCCATGCTGTAAGTGAGAGGACATGAAATATAGCGTGTATATATTATTCACGTCATTTTATATTTGCAGCTCGTAATTCCCAAGTGTAAGAATTCCATCATTTTTTAAACCCGTCTTTAGAAAATTGATGTGTAACCACGGTAATAGATCACGCAGAATTTCTCCACCAAGTGCCTGACGACGTCCTTGCCGACATGTTGCCCTTAGCCAAAAAGGCTGCACTTGCCAATGGCTTGGATGAAAGCCAATACAATATCTTGCAGGTTAGTAAAGAACTATGAATAGTAAAACGATAGATAAACGGCTATCTCATGCATTAAGATAACAATTTGATAGAATAACGGACCTATGGCACATCAAGTAAGAACGTGTAATTCTATATTTACCCCCTTATCGTTATTAACCCCAGTTTTCGTAGGTTGTAAAGCATGTTCATTTCCATATCATTCCCAAGCCCAACCCAGAACAAGGACTCAAGATGTTTGGGACCAACTCACTGTATCCCAAGATGACCTTAAAAAGAACCTTGGGCCGATATTAAGGTGTGTAACCACGGTAATAGATCACGCAGAATTTCTCCACCAAGTGCCTGACGACGTCCTTGCCGACATGTTGCCCTTAGCCAAAAAGGCTGCACTTGCCAATGGCTTGGATGAAAGCCAATACAATATCTTGCAGGTTAGTAAAGAACTATGAATAGTAAAACGATAGATAAACGGCTATCTCATGCATTAAGATAACAATTTGATAGAATAACGGACCTATGGCACATCAAGTAAGAACGTGTAATTCTATATTTACCCCCTTATCGTTATTAACCCCAGTTTTCGTAGGTTGTAAAGCATGTTCATTTCCATATCATTCCCAAGCCCAACCCAGAACAAGGACTCAAGATTGTTTGGGACCAACTCACTGTATCCCAAGATGACCTTAAAAAGACCTTGGGCCATATTAAGGAAAAGTTGTAAAAAAAAAAAACCCGTGTAAGATCACCGTGTAAATCTTTTTTTAAAACAAGCTCCCTTATTGGCAGAAACCGTGGGTAAAGTGACTGTTTTAAGATGATTTTTTTTGAAAAGAAATAAAATGTACCTCTTTTGTAAATTTGTTGTATGGAATAACGCACAAAAAACCCGCCTTTTTTTTTTACCTTCACTTATAGTATCTTCTCTTCTTCCCTTTTTTTTTTACTTTTCTTTTTACTTATATTTTCAACAAATGTTTGCTTTTAAAAGAGTTCTTGCAAGGCAACTTTCTAGCCATAAACGCAGTAATGGATTATTGATGCGTCATGTTGTACCACAATCGTCCTATCTGCTTAAACGTTGCCTTACTTCCGCTGCTCAACCACAAGAATTAACCATTAACAATCCTAACGCTGAAAACAACAAAGATCACCATGCTGTTGTCTCTACCTTTGATTTGTTCTCAATTGGTGTAGGTCCTTCCTCTTCACACACCGTCGGCCCTATGCGAGCTGCCAAAATTTTCATTACAGATTTAAGGGAACACAAGGTTTTAGATAAAGTTGCAACATTGCGAGTAGGTAAAGTATTATAGAAAAAATTAGTAAAAAACCTCCTTGCGAGGTGCGTGTGTGTTTCTTCCTCACGACTATAAGTGGCAGTAGTTAATAGGATACATATATGCCCCGCAACACGGGTTTCTCTTATATATGACTAAAAACGGAAATTAATGGTACTTTTTGAAAATATAGATTTATTCGGTTCACTCGCTTTGACAGGTGTAGGTCACGGTACTCCAGAAGCTATCCTGATGGGTATTGAGGGTGAAAGTCCAGACAAGGTTGAAACTTCAACCATCCGATCCCGTGTCAAAGATATCGAAACAAACAAATCGATCCGCTTGGATGGCACACACCGTATCGTCTTTGATTATGATAAGGACATGGTCTTCAATTACTTCAAGACTTTACCACAACATCCCAATGGTCTCCGATTCTGTGCTTACGATAAGGATGCCAACATGGTCGCTACCAATGAATACTTTAGTATCGGTGGTGGTTTCGTTGTCAATGAGAAGACCCAATTGGATCACGGTGAAAATGTATACTACAAACAAGCAGAAGACGAAGAAACTTCCATTGTCGATGCCGAACGTCGTGAGCAAGATGTTGCTGTTGTTTCATTGCCTTTCCGTAACTCAGAAGAACTCATTGCTGTATGTAAGCGGGAAAATATGACCATTGCTCAAGTCGTATTTGAAAATGAATTGAAGTGGAGCACACCTGAAGCTATTAGAGAGAAGTTACTTCGTATTTGGAACACCATGGACGACAGTATCCGTAATGGTGTCATGGCTTCACCTGATGATTATTTACCGGGTTCTTTACGTGTGCGTCGTCGTGCTCCAAGATTGTACAACAAACTCTTAAAGGGTCTTTATGGCGGTCCTTTAAATTCTACCAATGGCGCTGGCGTGGGTTACAATCACTCTCATATATCCGCAGGAAAAGGGGATGAATCTGAACACTCCATGTCCAAAACTGATCCTGACCTTGCAAATACCCAATACCCTCTCGCGTTGACCTTCTTGCCAAAGAAACCTAGAAAGAAGTTCGTCTTGCCTGCTCTTGATTATCTCTCCGTCTACGCTATTGCCGTCAATGAAGAAAATGCCTGTGGTGGTCGTGTCGTCACTGCCCCTACCAACGGTGCTGCTGGTACTATCCCCTCTGTACTCAAATATTACCTCGAATTTATCTCTGAAAACCCAGAGAGAGATGTCATGGAGTTCTTATTGACTACCTCTGCTATCGGTATGTTGTTCAAGCGTGGTGCTAGTATTTCAGGTAAGAAAAAGAGTGATGTATTAAATCATATAAAAGACGTGAAAAACTAATATATATGTATGTGTATGATAATAGCTGCTGAGGTGGGTTGTCAAGGTGAAGTCGGTGTTGCTTGTTCTATGGCTGCCGCTGGTTTTACTGCTGTGATGGGTGGTACTGTGGATCAAGTTGAAAATGCAGCCGAAATTGGTATGGAGCATAACTTGGGTTTGACTTGTGATCCTATTGGTGGTCTTGTCCAAGTTCCTTGTATCGAACGTAACGCTTTAGCTGCTGTGAAAGCCATTGCTGCTGCTCAACTTGCTTTGAACGGTGAAGGTGACCATCGTGTCTCTCTTGATCAAGTCATTGAAACCATGCGTCAAACAGGTGTTGATATGATGTCCAAGTACAAAGAGACCAGTCAAGGTGGTTTAGCTGTCAACGTTCCTTTGTGTTAGTTTAAAATTAGAGAAAAAAAAAACTAATACCTATTCTTATTATTTTTTATTGCATCTCATTTCCTTATTTACTTTCTTCACTTTCATTTCACTTTCATCTACTTATATAAACTTCTTATTTTCAATTTATCTTATGAGTGTGTGCAGCCGAAATTGGTATGGAGCATAACTTGGGTTTGACTTGTGATCCTATTGGTGGTCTTGTCCAAGTTCCTTGTATCGAACGTAACGCTTTAGCTGCTGTGAAAGCCATTGCTGCTGCTCAACTTGCTTTGAACGGTGAAGGTGACCATCGTGTCTCTCTTGATCAAGTCATTGAAACCATGCGTCAAACAGGTGTTGATATGATGTCCAAGTACAAAGAGACCAGTCAAGGTGGTTTAGCTGTCAACGTTCCTTTGTGTTAGTTTAAAATTAGAGAAAAAAAAAACTAATACCTATTCTTATTATTTTTTATTGCATCTCATTTCCTTATTTACTTTCTTCACTTTCATTTCACTTTCATCTACTTATATAAACTTCTTATTTTCAATTTATCTTATGGTCTCATTGGGTAAGCAAAGTATTGTGAAATGGACCGGGATTACACCAATAGTAATTTCTGGTTCTGGAATAGCAACATTTGCTCGATCTGGAATAATCAAACCTTTTGCATAAAGTAGACAGGAGATAAAAAAGGAAAAAATTGAGTGGCTATTATGCAAGACGCTTAATTGCATTTTGACACTTTGTCATTGACATAAAATAAGTAAATGAACCTTCCTTATAATAAAATATAAAGAAAGGATATAAATAGACTGTCGAACGCCCGCTGCGCTCGTACCAACTTTTTTTGTAGAACAATGAAAACGAATGGATGCTTCTAGCATATTAATCGACCGCTGTAATGTGCACAAACTGGATCAAAACCAGTCACTTTGATTGTCCAATCCAAATAAAGAAAGAATAAAAACCTTTTGACAATTTTTATTTTTGTTTCTCTTTCTCTTCAACTCAATAAATCAAAAAAGTATAAACAAAGATTATAAAATGGTAGAAGCTCTAAAATCGAGTGGCGATCCGCCCTCATGTACGATCACATCAACACTTTGCAAGGTCGCTGAACTCTTTTCGTATTCAGTGAATGAATTGAAAGCACATCAAACAGAAGAAAATATGAAAAACGTCATGGAGAACTTTGACAGAGTCAACACAGTGATGAGAGTTATGAAATTAGCTTACCCTCAGTACCTCAGCTTTCAAAACATTATGACAGCTACTACTACTGATTTGGCAACACCGTCTTTGAAAAATGAGTCTAATGATGTAATGGCCTCTACCACTACCACCACTACCACCACTACCACAACTAATTTGGCAACAGTCAAACCAATTGTTACACCGTCTGCAAATCTAGCTGCACCTGTTGAGGTCAAGCCAGAACCTAATCATGCTAATCCATACAGAGATCACAGCCCAGTCGCTGTACCCATGGCGGCTCCTCCAGCTCCTACAACAAAAATAAATCTCGTTCCGCAGTTCAACACCCAAGTCGAATCAACTGAGCAAGCTCATATTTCTCCTAAGGAATTTTTAGATAAATTCGAGAAGACCTGCAAACAATTTGCTGCAGAAAACGGGTTCATTGTCGCTAATATTTGGGAATCGTTATTAGTTCACGCTTTACCAAAAGATAAATTAGCGTGGGCGGAGAAGAATATCTTGAATCGTAATCTGTCCTGGTATGAAGCAAGACAGATCTATTTAAGATCCTTCCCCATATCAACCTCACCCACTCCTCCACAACAAAGTAAACCACAGCAAATTCAACCACAACAATCAGTGAAACAACAAGCACCACCACCTGTAAGACGCGAAACAGCTAGAATGACCCGTACGCTTAATCCACTCCCCACACCTCCACCTATGGACGATGAAGAAGTTGAACTGCTTCGCAAAAAGCAAGAGAAATATGCTGAATTTTTCTTGGCTTTACAAATGAGAGAATACGAAACTATTGGAGACTACAACAGAAAGTTTCTTCGTTATGTAAATATTGCCAACATTGGTTTATCACAAGCGGATTTAATTCGCAGATATTTGAATTCCTTGTTGAAGGAGCACAAAGAAATGATGGATGCGGCACTCACATCACATCCTAGTATATCACGAACTCCCACGCAAATCGAAGACATGATGGCTTTAACAGAGAAAGTAATTACATCTCAACAAAAAGTGAAAGATCGCATTTATGCACAAGCCTGTTGGCAAACACCAAGGAAGCGTGAAAATAGTGAAATTCAACAACAACAACAACAACAACCTCCACCTAAGCGATTTTCATCATTCTGTGCTTAATTAATTAATCAATCCCCTTGCATGAAAAAAATCATACCCTGTTTTACCCTTTTCCCTTCATGTAAAATATTCTTTTTTCATTATCCATTCATCCTACTATTTATATATTATATTGAATCAATAAATCATGATCTCTTAGCTCTGTTTTAAAAAAAATCGCTGTTAAGCCACCCGACGCATAATATCTGCGTGTTTGGTTTTTTCCTTTTCACATTTTTATATAATCAACAGTCAACATGGCGAAAACTATTACAGCCAAGGTAGATCTAACTTGTGAGATTTCCATGTGGGCTCTTTATTAATGTCTTTTTGTAAATAGAGTAAAACATCGAATATACCCGTTCAAAAATCAAAGAATACAAAGAATAAACGTCGTGTGAAAGGCACTTCAGAAATGGATAATCCCAAATATGCCAACAAAGTAAGATCTATCCCTTTTTGAACAACATTCACCACACATACTCATTGTATTCAATAGGATCTTATGTTGAGTTTAATTGAATCCGCTGCGCAAAAAGAAGACGCCAAAGTAGAAAAGAAATTAGCAAGAAAGGCCCATGTCGCCAAGATCATTGAAGAGAAAGACGCAAAGAAAGACGCAAAAGACGAAGCCAAGAAGGCAAAGCTGGTAAGGAAAAGAATGTATAGCGCAGACTGCATGTTTCTAATATGAGCGTTTGTAGGAAAAAGTGAAGCAAGCTTATTTAGAAGCACAGAAAAAGAAGAAGGCAGAGGCTAGAAAGTTAAAGGCCAAGGCACGAGCTGAGGCTGCACGTCCAAAGGAAGTTGTAAGTGTGTGAATATCTTTATATTGAAACCTTATGCTCATATTCGTTTATTCCAGGCTCCCAAGAAGAAAAAGACCGTACGATTTGCTTAGATTATATAATACAATAAAAAGTGATTTGAATAGACATGACATGGGCGGGATTGTAACACATGGGACGACTACCAATGGTAGCACCTGGGAGGAGGGATAATTTTGACAGTGGTAAAATACAATTCATTTGGATGTCGGCAATATCCAGAGTGAGCTGTTATTCCGGTAATTTGGAAGCTTCAGAATCCCATTTTCTGTAAAAAAAATACTGGAAGTAGAGATTCCATTCCCGCTCCAGATGAAAGAAAGATGCTGCACTATGACTGATTGCTTCTGCGTAGAAAAGGTACACAACGTAGATGAGTTGAGGGGAATGCGTTTTGTACTACAGTGGTGGGACAATTCGCTATTAGCATAATTGACGCATAGCAACAAATAAGTAAATGAAGCTTGGCATTTTTGGTTTCGGTGTGCCTATTTTTTTTTTTTCGAAATTCTTTCTACGTGATGTCATCTAAGGTTTTTGATTCATATTCTGGCCTTTACACAAAAATCCTTGAAACTGGGTTTCTAGAAAGATTTGCATACGTGAATTAAATGATATCCCAATAACTGTGATGTTTGAAACTGAGACAGTATCTGAAAATCTGTTTAGTGAATTTCTCTGTATGAAAAATTGGGAATTGCAAAAGGACAATACTTCTTCCTTGGGCCATGAACGAAGTTCTATCAATATTCCATGTTTGGAATCAGTTGAGTTCTCCCACAGACAAATGCATAGAAGCTTCTAATAGCTGGGCCTCTTTGTTATTATTAGATTGCAATTAATGTGAAAAATACAGGGAGTGAAACAACACCTCTCCCCCCTTTAATTCTACTTTCTCGAAAATCCAGGTGTCAAATTCAAATCAAAGTATCTTGAATAATAGATTTATTCCATCTAAACTAAAAGGCGGGGAGATTGACTAATGCAACTCTAATATATGTATCAAACGCTTTTTATTTTAATTAGAGATGTTTATATCCTTTCAACCATATCTGTAGTCTCTGTTGAGTTGTGTACCTTAGACAACTGATACTTCCTCCTAGTATGTACTTGGATCTCTCCCCCCAAACCTAGAATACACGCATACGCTTTCATTTTACCGAAGGGGCCGTAGTACCTGATCCGTCACCTCGTTTACCCATAAAGTAGAAGTCTATTTAGAACAAATGCTCAAAAGCAGAACAATGAGAAAAACTAAAATTAAAACTCTATCGGTATTAATTAAAAATGCAGGGTCCTATTAGATATGGAATAGGAGGAATGTAGTATAAAGTTCTTTCCAATAAAATTAAGTTGTGTCGCGTCTTTTTATTGCGCACACGCATTTAAAGTTACAAGAGGGCACATGGTACTTGTTGTCATTGCTATTTCTCGATATGGGTAACACAACTGTCAACAGTGGCATCACATCATGCTGTACTCCGTTGTACCACACAAACTAGTTGCATAAAAAGTAATGGACCATACTATTTTAAATAAAAAAGGCTTGAATTCACTTTGTGAAAAAAACATTCAAACTCGGTCAGTTGTTTTTTTGGGATGTTATGAACTCAAAATAATGCAAAGTTGTATGTAAGAATATAAAACTGGCATCATTGACATGAACTCCGTTTAAAATACACTTCCATTTTAGGAAAAGTCGAAAAAAATTACGGACTCTGTTTTAGAATCTTCCTTTTTATTTCATAAAATTCATCAATTGAATAACATGTTATAAAAAACTAGGATTTGTGAGGTGCGATAACAAAGAAAGTTTATATTCATAAATGAGTATGAGCGAGAAACAAAAAGTTGAGAAACACGAAAACCTAAAAAATATGTATTTTACGATAATTACGTAAAGGCTATGTCAATGTTATCTTTTAGAGATAAACTAAAGTGCAATAACATATGAATGATTAAATTTACAATTTTTATTTTACAAGATGTATTAGAAGCAATATTAATTTACAAGATGGCAGAATTCGCCTTCTTGGCTCTTCTTTTTCTAAGTGTACCATTTGCCACTTTTTCTTGACGAGTGACACGTCTTGAGCGCATTTCCGCATGGCGATTACGATAAGCGTCCACCGCACGTTGAATTAAACCACGACGACCACAGAGTTGTTCGCTATTGAGCCAACAGAGTTCCCAGCCTAATTTATTACAAGTAGTTTCATAGTCCCAGCGGTTGCCATCGTATTCGTGACGAGGCACATTGGCACGAGGATAGATAGCATTTTGGACTCGGAACACCATAGGAATGTCATCGAGATTGACAGACTCGACGTCTGTGCGGACAGTGTACTCTTTCACAAGACGATCATGAGAATATAAAAATGTGATATATTCAATGCCGTCAATGATATGGGCAACTGGTTCGTGCGCTGTCAATGAGACAACAGAGGCAACAGAGGGATGTGATGAGGCACGACGACGGTATGTACGAGTTGAGTTTGGCGATTCCGCAGACTTGCGACGACGAGGTGCTTTGTGTTGAGGAACCAAAGGTGCTGACGGTGGCGGTGTACACACAGTGCTATGAGGTGAATTGCTTCCGGAACTGCCGTTAGATGAAGGAGGTGTAGGTTCCCGGGAGGGAAGTGTTGCTTGGAATGAAGGGAAAAGAGTAAATTCATTAAAACTTGCTACAGGCTTGCTATTATTATTATTATTCTCGATGGGGAAAATTGGAGTAGTGGGAAAACTAAGAGGCATAGACCATTCTTCTTTGATAGTAGGAGGAACATGGACTTGTGCATTCCATGGAGCACCCACAAATAAATTATTTAATGTTGTGTTGTTATCTTGTTGTGGTGGTTGTGGTTGCTGTTGTTGCCACATTGGCTCCTCAACTAATGAACTGACAAACTCATTAGGGTCGAGGCTGCTGGATGATGGCTGTTCAGGTGGTTGGAATTGTTGGGACCATGAAAACAAAGCAGCATTGTTATCGCCATTAAACGACATTTGCTCTTCTTTCAATGTGAAGTCAGTGGGAGCAAAGGCATGCTCATAAGGTGTATTAAGATATCGACTATCCATAATGTTCATGTAAAAGAAGAAAAGAGAAGGAATTTATCCAGAGTAAAAAAATTGAGAGTAAGATAAAGAGAGGGAAAAAAAAAAATATCCCAAAATAAGACTACTTTTTAAATGCGAAGGCGAAAGCGAAATCAGCCAGTCAATCCATGCGTTCATTTCTGTAATGTAAGCGTGGAAAAAATGGTGAGACGAAATTATGAGCGTGAAACAGAAGTGGCGCTTGAAGTTTTTTTTTTTTTTTCGCAATGATGAAAAAATGTAAAACATAACGTTGTTGGTTGGTCGAGATTATCAAGAGATTGTTTTGCGTTTATGTCTAATTGATATGAATTGTTTTTATCATGCTGATAGTGGGTGACTCAATGGCAGCTCGTTTACTGTAGCGTATCACCATTGCTATTTACATAACTCCCACTGCCGATTTGTCGGGTGATCCAAATGATCAATGATAATTCAATCCCAGAATATGGGTGAGAGAGTGAGAGAGGCTGTTATCTATACGAGAGCCGATCCCCCGTTTGCCGACGAGCGATCAATAGTTTTCATGGAAGGTTTCTTTTGCATGGAAAACACTATTTTCTATGTTTAATACAACCAATGTTTAATATGTATTCAGTACTTCTTATAAAGAAGCTGAAAACGTTTTCCCTACTTTCTCACAGAGAAATTCATTAAGCAATAGCATATTCCAACTATTGTGTAATTCAGAGTATTGAGCCCGAATTTTCCCGTCAAAGTACTTGGCCAATCATATTGCTCAATGGCCATTTATTCTGTTGTAAAAATACTTTTAATGGAACCAAAGGAATTGACGTCTGTCACTTACTCATGGCAATCGCTCAGTCTTCTTATAAAGTGGTGAACAATGATTGAAGTGACAGAATACTGTTAGAATTGATTGTGCTTAAATTACTTTAATTTCATGAGAAATCACGTACCTTTAGCAGAATGTTTCTGATACGAACCTTCATTCATTTAATCTCCTCTAGCACTCGCAACTCGAGAGGTTAGTGTGAACGCATATAATTACATAGTGCATGAAATTAAATCAGCTAAATCAAAATCAAAAGTTACATACTGTCAAGAATTTTGATTTCATGCAGGTGGTCGTTAATTTTCATAAGAAATTAAATCTGGTAACACTTTTGAGTGGGTCGCAATATTGAAAAAGAATCGACTTGTGTCACGAGTCATGTATTAAACGGCAAAGTTTACTTTCTTTCACTTTTACCCACTGAAGGGAGCCACGGATGTCACAAAAAAATCTGATTTGCAGTGCCCTTCTATATACTTTTACGGGAATTGATTTAATGATATGCCTCTATCAAAATATTAAATATTGAATCGTTCATTTTTTTAATCAAGCAAAAGTCTTTCATTGATATGAATCAAGTCTAACAATGCATAAACTAATAAGGCTAACCCCGATCGTCAATACTCGCCGAGTGGGAGCAAATTGTGCTCTGTAAACGTAAGCAGAAAGCCAAATCACCTTTTTCATTCGGACTCGGAATTCGGTCGTAACTCCTTTTGTTTGAAACATTTTTCGGAACCGATAGACTGGTGGATGTAGCTTGTATATCCAAAACGTGTATCCGGTACCATTACTCATAGGGGTGATACTCAAGTCCAATCGTGCAATGAAAACGTGAATAAGAATAGATTTGGGTAGGAGAATCATGATCGTAAAGAACAACAAGGAAGCATCTAATTTTAAGCACGTCTGCGATACAATTTTAAAGACATGAACATTTTAAAAGATAAACTCTAACTTGAATTAGCCGTTGATATCTATAATGATCTTGTAACGTCAATTGCCATTACTGTCAACGTTTCCCGCCATCGAAAACCAAATCAAAGATGAAGGTCTCATTTAATTGGTAAAAAGTTTTATCGTGCAGCAAATATCAATGTTGTCTAATTACATAGTGAATAACCTTATTTCGCAAATGCTTAATGAAACAAATCAAAGATTTCATCGAGGAAGGAGGGCGAGATCACGGCATCAATGAGGCTGCTGCTGGTGTTGTAAATGAAACTCGTTTGACGAAATTGTCGAATCAAGCAATACGTATATCCGGTGAAGAATGGTACTGAAGGAGTGCAAAACAGTGGAGAATACCGCCAATTAATCAATTTTCAAAGAGATCTGACTATTATATAGTATACGTATCATTATAATATATATCTTTAGGAATATGTCCTTAATTCACATTCACTATTTGGAATTTTTGCTTTAGGCATGAGCACTTCTTGCCTGGAATACATGCACCACGAATAAAGTTTTAACCGTTTCCGTGGAATTGTGACACAATGTGGGGTGAACGAGACGAACGAATGTCTCAAACAGATTGACGGTTTTGTTCGTTTTGGTAATTTGTTGACTTATACATCAATTACTCAGTTAGCAATCTAAGGCTATGATTGGATTTTGTTAGAGTTGAGAAAGAGTATTCTATTCCTGAGTGGGAATTTGCCGATCATTCCAGAACCTCAGCAAGGGTTCTAGTTCACCACTGTTCATATTTGTTGACAACCAACATCAATGCATAACAGCAATTGGAAGGTGATAGAATAATAGCTGTATTTACTGACTCTATAACTCTATATATGAGAGAGCGCACTGTTCGAGAAACCATGAATCACCCCATTGCTACATTTTTTCCACTTTACGTATGTCACTTGATCCGTACCAATTAATGTCTCTGCAGCATAGTTTTCCTTGTATGTAATAGATCATTTTAAGTTTGCCACATTTGTTGGTAAATAAATCTTTTGTTAAACATAACAATTGATCATCTATGTACACTACTATTTATATTGCGTGTGGTACAAAGAATCCATTATCCATCACATATGTATTATTTTACAACCCGAGAACAAAACATGTGCTTACTCTTATTGCCATGAAGCTCGTAAGACAAAATCACATTTGCGGAATGTGGAAAACAACTTTCTTCTTTCCTATATGAAGTTTTAGCAACCAATGATGTAATGCATTCGCCATATTCCAATTTTATCAAACAGGTACCTTTTTTATGAAAGCGGTCATACTCCTGATAATCATCAAGGGGAGCTTCTATAAAAAAGGAGTAGCTTGCAATTTCTAAATTCTACAGAGATTTCCGTTTTCGGATTAGACGCACGTTCTTTCTGTACCACCCAGTTTAGCAAGAACCTCTTAACAAACAATCTGAATGATAGAAATTAGAGATAATCTCTTCACTGTGTTTGTGTATTTAAAATGGCGCTGAGTAAATGTAAATCTTTGTTCTCAGTCATGACGATTTAAATGTATATTCTGAGACGTACATAGCAAACCCAGTTCGATCATTACAATGAAATCCATAACTTTATTTTTTTGATTGTCCAACTTTTCGAAATGGCTGGCCAAGTTTGCGGGAAATTTTGTGCAACTTTTGAAAATGATTTCACCAGGTTTTTGATTGATTATGCAGTGATTTGGTCTAGAATATCAAGTCATTTAATTTTCGAAAACAAGCGCGAAATTTCTCACAAACTTGGCCAACTATTTCGAGAAGTTGGTAAAATGGCGGCGGAACGACAGCACCAACTTTTCGTGCCAACTTTTGACCAGGTTTTTGATGGATTAGGCAGTGATTTGGTCAAATGAACGACAGTAGTATTTACGAATCAAGACCAATTTTGGCATCAAGATGGACTCATTGTCTTTAACAATCAGTTTAATACTCTGAGCCTACTCCTAATTGGCTCGAATGATAAATTAAATCGATGATGAACAATGACGACTAGTTTGCTTGATCACGTATAAAATATTTCATGGTGTTATTTTTTAACCTCTTTCACCTTACTTTTTCACCATATTGGAATTTTTGTTGATAATACATAAATTCAAAAGCGTATACATCTCAGGTACAAAGCTGGCAAAAACACTGCGATAGCAGTTGATATCTCTTTTACCTCGTCCGGATCTACTTCCTAAAGCTGATTCAACTCATCATTCATCCTTAAAACCCGAATACACTTTTGTTGCTTGAAATATTGTATCTCATGATCTTCGCGTAGACTGGGCCCCGTTCTCCAAAACATCTTTAACAAGTTCAGTTAGCAAAGAAGACAGATGAAACTGAACATCTGGAGTCGAAAATGGTATCACTGGTCCAAGTGGTAATCAAGCGCTTCCTCCCATTATTGAATTTGGGCCTTTTAGAGATTTGATGATTCAATTGTCTAACGCTTCACGTTTGGAGATGCGCCAATTGGCAGGAAGCATCAATCGCAGCAATACTAACTTGGAGATTGGCCCAGTTGCAATACAGCCCAAAGTATTAAGCACCACGAATACGGTCGCCTACGTATTGCAACATATAGACAAGCTTTCATTCGCTGTAGCTCAGCTACAGGAAAGTAAGATGCAATCTGTACCAAGGTCGACAATTAGCAGCTGATCAAATGGTAACCCACCAAATCAAGCACAAGTAGTATGTATATCAGAGCTTATTTTTTTCATGTTGTAGTGGCCTAACTCCTGTATTTTACGCAGCCCTACAAAAGAAAAGCATTTCTCATACAGAGTGATTCAGTAACTTGTGCGCGTTATTTCGACTATCGTTTCAGACAACTGAAAAAGACTTTCAGTTCTGCAGAAGGTCCATTTGGCGGAAGCATTCCCTATGAATACTACTTCCGCGTCGAGTTTCAGCATCGCGGACCGCGCCAAGACCCATTTATGCAAGAGTCGGAGTACATTTCAGTGTGTACGTCACGAATACGGTCGCCTACGTATTGCAACATATAGACAAGCTTTCATTCGCTGTAGCTCAGCTACAGGAAAGTAAGATGCAATCTGTACCAAGGTCGACAATTAGCAGCTGATCAAATGGTAACCCACCAAATCAAGCACAAGTAGTATGTATATCAGAGCTTATTTTTTTCATGTTGTAGTGGCCTAACTCCTGTATTTTACGCAGCCCTACAAAAGAAAAGCATTTCTCATACAGAGTGATTCAGTAACTTGTGCGCGTTATTTCGACTATCGTTTCAGACAACTGAAAAAGACTTTCAGTTCTGCAGAAGGTCCATTTGGCGGAAGCATTCCCTATGAATACTACTTCCGCGTCGAGTTTCAGCATCGCGGACCGCGCCAAGACCCATTTATGCAAGAGTCGGAGTACATTTCTCCTCTCATATTAAACCAAAAAATTTAAAAACTTGGAAAGACAAGGCCAAATACGTTGACAAGCTTCACAAGCAGGAGTAAGTCTAAAAGTTATGCATGAGGCGGGAACAATTATACTTATTCTTAATTATGTTAGTCTGTTGTTCTATAAAATTCTGGGACTTTGTTGATGATAAAAGCAATGGCACGCATAGCGTTTTTAAAGATTACTACAAGGCCGAGAAAGATAGAAGATTAAGCAACCATACCACCAACAAAGAGATCAAAGACATGTGCCGCGTTTTATTATTACTAAAGGTACAATTACATTAACACTTACATATGAAATACTTATACGATTCACTAACAACTGCGAAAAATATAGCGTCCGATGAATGGAGAGTTTACGTTGAAGTAAAGAATCACAAGAGCTGAAAATCAGTCAAGGACTTGATGAAAAGCGATGATACAAGACTAGAAGAAACACCTACATACGTCGAGGACGTAGACATGAGCAACACTGAAGGAAAATGCGTGTTAATAGATCCTAGGCGTCGCGATTTAATGTTTTGTATACATGAAGGTGAATCACAAGAGCTAAAAATCAGCCAAGGACTTGCCAAAAAGCGACGATAAAAGACAAATTAAAAAAATCATAGTTAATATTTGTCAAGTTTTGTATGTGTCATATTATATATGAATATTGGGTTCAATAAGTAACAGTTAGTAATATGTAGTATTGATATAAGCAAAGAAAAAATACACCTTTATGAACAAAACACAAATGAGGGTACTTACCTTATGTGCTTCTTTCGCCCCATCCTTCTGCAAGTATTGAAGCCAGTGAACGATTTGAAAATTAAATGGTAAGTATTTTGCAGTTGTTTCACTTTTGAAAACTAACCAACAAACAATTTGAAAGGCTCGAAGCATCCCTCTGCTGTAAAAAAGAAGAACAAAATCAATCTTTAGTGAATGAAGGAATGGCAGCACCAACAACAAAAATCGATGGAATAATCGTAAATGAATTATATGAGGTTGAAGTTGGTTTGATCGAGGTATCTGGCCCCAACTGGAAGGTGGACACGACCCATTCTTTGGGTGACAGAGTCAAGTTGGCCAAATCTTTGCCTTCAGAATGTCCCATTTCAAGTGAAATATCAGTACTCTGCCATAAAAATTTTGAAAAAAAATAAAGTTATGGATTTAATTGTACTCCTCTATAAACGACAGTCCCTTTTTTCTGTACCTTTTTAAGCATGCAGGTAGATTATTCTTGCTTATAATACGTATACGACACTGCGTCAAATAACATTGACCTCTATGTATAAAAAACGATCTTCAAAGATGATAACTATAAGAACTCAATGTACACTTAATATGTATAAAAGTTTTTTTTTTTCATTCAACGCACTTAAACTCGCGTCTTCGAATACATTGATCAGGCAAAGCTTATTTTTAAGATTTGGTAAAGACTGATTTGCTATGTACGGAGATTATCAGGAAATACCTCGTGCAGATCCATGAAGGAGCCTACCGTGCAACTGCCAATATACCTGTTGTGAAATCATGTTACGTTCCTAATCGTTGCAATCCTCATGTTCTATCATGAAAGGGATGTTGCTCTATTCCCCTACGTTATTCCCTACATACCAGTATTCTACGTTGTGATGTAGCGAAAAAAAAAACGTCAGAAATTCCTGCTGGCTTGACAAGACCAATTCATTGGTTACGTCGTATCATCATGAGGAGTGGAAAACACAGGTGTAACATTACAATTTTTACTTGCTCTCCGCGAGAGTCAAAAAAATTATCCAAGTTTGGAATAACCTTTTACAGAAAAAAATCGTTCAAATTGTACAAATTGTTTATTTTTAGGTAATTTTTTTATTATTATAGGAAGGGCATAACTTCCGCAACCACCAAGGCTGTGTGCTAAATATATACCGGGAAAAGGTTTTTGGAGGTCTATCACTTGCTGTTTTCCGGGAAATATAGAGAAAGAGAATATCATGTACCTGGGATTCTGCTTGGAATCAGGCTTTTTGTTTATCATCTCGCAATTCCTTTTTTTTTCAGATAGAAATACAGTCAGTTATTATGTAAACACGTTTCAAACAATGCAATAGCCTGTTGACGTCAATCTTGTGATTGCATTGCATATTGCTGCACTGCACAGCCCACACTATGTTAAAAACGCGATGCTATTAAAAGGTGAGAGATAAAAATAATTTTATTTTAAAACGAAAATCACACAGTGTGAGTAAAATAAATGACAAGGTAACCATTGGTTTTCCTTGGCAATCGTTTGTACACTTATTATGTGAGCAGGCTGGTTTGCTAATGTGAAGGGTGTCAGTTACACGGCATTGGTTCGTATAAGACCTAATCAAGGCGACAGATTTAGTAACACTCCATCAAGAGCCTACATGTGTTTCAAAGCTGCAACATAAATTTTAGCTCTTACAAAGCCCATCGATATATATCACTAATTACCATTGCAATTTTACAATTCAGCC
The DNA here is from genome assembly GCA_000587855.1 of Mucor irregularis B50. Taxonomy (NCBI): domain Eukaryota; kingdom Fungi; phylum Mucoromycota; class Mucoromycetes; order Mucorales; family Mucoraceae; genus Mucor; species Mucor irregularis. Next base: position 99,828 of record KK076509.1, on the reverse strand, counting down.
GAGACTCAGCGTAGATAAAAATAACCTTTCTTTGAAGCCAATGTGAAAAAAAAAAACTTGCTTAAAACTATTTTCTCTCTCCTGTGTTTGTCGTCAGTAAAGCTTCTTGAATGAAGATCAAAGTTTATTATACGTGTAAATTGTCCTCTATCATCTAAACGTGAGTGTTGCATTGTTCCTCGTTCTTAATATACCGCGTTTGGATAGATTATCAGAAAAAGGTAAGGCTCAATTTGGATAATAAAAATCCTTGTAGCACAAACTAAATTGTAAAAAAAACGCGCTAAAAAAAAGTAAATATTTATAAAAAGACACTGACTGAATTATACACTACTTGTTGTTTTTTCCTTTTCTCCTTTATATAACGTTCAAGTTTTTCAACATCCCCTTCCCATTCATTTTTTTTAACACCTCAATTCTGCAACTTGACCATGTATCTTAAGATTTCTGCTGTTGCAGTCACCGTACTTCAAATCGCCGGCTTCGCAGCTGCTGCTGAAACCACCACCACCACCCACAAGGCCAGCACTTCCTCTGCTGCTGCTGCTGCCAAGTCTCCCGCTGCCGCCTCTAGCTCTTTTGCTATTGGTGACTACTGGAAGAACTTCAAATCTCAAGTCGATCCCCACAACATCACCATTGCTAGTATTCCTCAAACTACTTCTCTTGACCCCGCCACCGAGTGTACTTACTATCAACCTCCCAGCAACTTTGTTTTCAACGCCAAGGAATGGCCCAACCTTTGGGAAACCGCCACTTCCAACGGTATGACCAACACTGCTGAATTCAAGGCTGTTTACAATGCCATTGACTGGACCAAGGCTCCCAACATTGCTGTCCGTAAGCACGATGCCAACGGTGCTCTTGTCATGACTGGTTATGATCAAAGCAAGGATCCCGATTGTTGGTGGTCCGCCTCTACCTGTACCAAGCCCAAGTTGGCTGGTGTCAATGAAGATATCTACGCTTGTCCTGAGCCCGAGACCTGGGGTCTTACCTACGATGATGGACCTAACTGTTCTCACAATGCTTTCTATGACTATCTTGAATCTCAAAAGCTCAAGGCTTCCATGTTCTACATTGGTTCCAACGTTGTCAACTGGCCCTACGGTGCTCAACGTGGTCAAAAGGCTGGTCACCACATTGCCGATCACACCTGGTCTCATCAATTGATGACCACTCTTACCAACACTGAAGTTTTGGCTGAATTGTACTATACTCAAAAGGCTATCAAGATGGTCACTGGTGTTACTCCCAAGCACTGGCGTCCTGCTTTCGGTGATGTCGATGATCGTGTTAGATGGATTGCTACTCAACTTGGTTTAACTACTATTCTCTTACCAAGCCCAAGTTGGCTGGTGTCAATGAAGATATCTACGCTTGTCCTGAGCCCGAGACCTGGGGTCTTACCTACGATGATGGACCTAACTGTTCTCACAATGCTTTCTATGACTATCTTGAATCTCAAAAGCTCAAGGCTTCCATGTTCTACATTGGTTCCAACGTTGTCAACTGGCCCTACGGTGCTCAACGTGGTCAAAAGGCTGGTCACCACATTGCCGATCACACCTGGTCTCATCAATTGATGACCACTCTTACCAACACTGAAGTTTTGGCTGAATTGTACTATACTCAAAAGGCTATCAAGATGGTCACTGGTGTTACTCCCAAGCACTGGCGTCCTGCTTTCGGTGATGTCGATGATCGTGTTAGATGGATTGCTACTCAACTTGGTTTAACTACTATTCTCTGGAACTTGGATACTGATGATTGGGCTGCTGGTACTTCTGAAACTTTGGATACTGTCAAGAAGACTTACGAAGATTTCATTGCTATGGGTTCTAACGGTACTTTCAAGAACAGCGGTCAAATTGTCTTGACTCACGAAATTGATAACACCACTATGGCTCTTGCTATGGATTTCTTGCCCAAGATTCAAGCTGCTTACAAGAACGTCATTGATGTTGCCACCTGTATGAACATTACCAACCCTTACCAAGAAGACACTGTCACTTTTGCTCCTTTCGGTGGTGCTGTCGCTGCTAACAATGTTTCTGCTGCTGGTGCTTCCTCTGCTGCCGGTGCTGCTCCTACCGCCAACGCTCCTGCTGCTGGCTCTTCCGTCACTGCTTCTGCCGTTGTGAACAGCAAGGCCGCTTCTGCTGGTATTCAAGTTAACCCTAATACCTTCGTCGTTGCTGCTTTCGCTATTGCCGCTTACTTTTTCTAAATTATTCCCTTTTTCTTTCCTTCTCTTATTTTTGTAAAATAAAACAAAAAATCATATAGCAGTGCTTTATGCCCACAACTTAGAATAAAATATATAACTTTGTACAACATTATTTTTCTCTTACGCTGATGAGACAGACCTCCAGACAGATTGACCTGACGTACTACATTAATCTTTTGCCTGAGGAGCTTGAATTTCGTTGTTGTGAAATCAAATGTGAAACTAAGAGTCCACTGTTTATTAATAGGATTCTCGACAAAAAATCGTATCATTTAAATTCACCGCTTTTTATATTACCTGGCCCTTTCACGATAAAAAAAAAAGATAGACAAACGTTAAATGAAATTATATTCAAAGAGAAAAAAGAGTTACAAAAAGTTAAATATTGTAATTTCCCCGACAACGCTTCTTATCCAACGAATATGCCCGCGTGTTTGAATCATGCTTCACAGTGGACAACTGCTTATGAAAAATAAGCTGTTCACAGTCACGAACGCTCTTCTCAATCAATCAATCACGCTTACACTGCACACAACTTTACCAACCTTGACTCTTTGTTCCATATTTTTTTTTGTTTTTTCAACCCCTTTTTTTTATATACATACATTATTCAAAGAAGAAGGTTTACTTTACCTGTTTCGGGACACACTACCTTTTTTCTCTCTTTTTTTCGATTTTCGACAGTTATACAAATCACGCAGGAATTAAAGCAATAGTCATCAATTTTTTCTCATGAAGGTAAAATAGCAAAACAAGATCCCTTTAACGGCACGCGTGAAATGCTCATTATTCCCCCTTGTGTTAGTTTGGCAAACAAATCCAAAGCCAGCAATTTACAGAATGGAGTCCTTATTACCTCGACTATAAAGGTTTAAAGAAGTTTATTAGTTCACTGCTTAAAAAGCCAGCGGATAGTTTAAAGGCTTTGGGGTTACCCGTAGACGATGACCGTGCTAAATTACTCCAATCTCAAAAAGCCGCCTTCTTTTTTAAGCTCGAACGTGAACTTGAAAAGGTAAAGAAAAGTTGGAAACCGATACTTTGTGTGTGTGTATCCCTAAAATGCTTCCATTTAATAGATCAATTCGTTCTATCTACAAAAAGAGAATGAACTTAAAGTCCGTCTAAGAACGCTGATTGATAAGAAGAAAGTATTACAATCCGATACTCGTTAGCAAAACAAGATCCCTTTAACGGCACGCGTGAAATGCTCATTATTCCCCCTTGTGTTAGTTTGGCAAACAAATCCAAAGCCAGCAATTTACAGAATGGAGTCCTTATTACCTCGACTATAAAGGTTTAAAGAAGTTTATTAGTTCACTGCTTAAAAAGCCAGCGGATAGTTTAAAGGCTTTGGGGTTACCCGTAGACGATGACCGTGCTAAATTACTCCAATCTCAAAAAGCCGCCTTCTTTTTTAAGCTCGAACGTGAACTTGAAAAGGTAAAGAAAAGTTGGAAACCGATACTTTGTGTGTGTGTATCCCTAAAATGCTTCCATTTAATAGATCAATTCGTTCTATCTACAAAAAGAGAATGAACTTAAAGTCCGTCTAAGAACGCTGATTGATAAGAAGAAAGTATTACAATCCGATACTCGTAGACTTAAGCATGCCTCTACGCTATTCAAAGCGATCCAAGAAGCTTTTCTTCAATTTGAGACAGAATTGACCAAGATTCAGGTAAAAGAAATTCCTTATATTTCGAGAAATGCTTGATTTTAATCTAGAAACAATGAATTATCTAGAAATATGTTGAATTAAATAATGAGGGCTTCCGAAAGATTTTAAAGAAATGGGATAAGAGATCGAAATCATCCACGAAAGAACTCTACCTTTCACGTCAAATTGATATACAACCTTGTTTCAACACCCAGGTACTTTGCGAGTTATCTGATCTCGCCTCTGCCAACCGTATTGAGCTTTCCAACATTCAAGAAGGCATTCCTATCAGTCCTGTTTCCAGCACAGTAGATGGCACACACAATTTTGTGGATGAAATTGATGATATTGAATTAGAACTAATGAAAGCAGTGTCTAGTGGTCAAGTTTCCTTGGTGAGAGAAATTTTGGATCGTATCACAAGTTCACCTTCACCCGAGGACCGTGGTAGAGTCACACGAGTCTTCTGGCATGCATGTTCGGAAGCACCACGCGAAATCACCGACATGTTGATCGGCACAGAGCTTGTCAATTTTGACTATGTCGATGATATCATTGAGAGATCATGTTTGCATGTCGCTGCTATGAATGGCCGTTTGGATTTATTGGAAATCTGTACACAACATGGCGCTAAAGTCGAAGCCACAGACGCTTATGGAAGAAATGCTTTACACTATTCCACCATGAACGGCTTCAGTGATTGCGTCTCCTTTTTACTCACTTGTAAAATTGATATTGAATGTCGTGACCATGATGGATTCAGTCCCTTGATTTATGCAATTATGAATGGACATACACCTTGCGTAGATATATTAATTAAAGCCAACGCCAATATCGAACCCCGACACGAAGGCGATCATATCCCACTTTCTCTCGCTTGTCATTTCGGACACACTGATATTGCGTTGATGTTGTATAACCAAGGCGCTAAAAACTTACCTAATGCGGAATCCCTGTATCCTTTGCATTTAGCTGCACGTCAAGGTCATGCCGAATTATGTCGTGTTTTGTCGCAAAATGCAGCTGATATTGATACGCCGGATAAATATAATACATGGACACCTTTGTTTTGGGCTGCTAATGATGGTCACGTAGAATGTGTACGTATCTTGATTAATGCTGGTTGTAAGGTCAATGCAAAGGACGAAAACGGTAAAACCGCACTTTATTATACTGCTTGGGAAGGACATATGGATTGCGTGCAACTTTTATTAGACGCTGGATGCGAAGTAGAACCCGTCAGTGAAATTACCGCTCCTCCCATGGCGAAAGTGGAAGAGGACGAAATGATGGATGAAAATGAATTGGATGTTATTCCCTCTTTATCTTTGCCACCTCCCATTATTCCCTTCCGTATTTATGGCCATAATTATTTAGATCGCAAGTATCAGGTTCAAATCAGTCTTCGTCAACCTCCTATACGACTTTACGATAACTCTCAAATCTCGTCCTTAAGATTAATTATTTCCTCCAAACCCGATACTGGTATGATTCCCCATAGTGTCATTTTGCCCTTAGTGGACGATCGTGATGTTTTCAGCTTCCAAGTCGATAAATTGGACGATTTCCTTTTGGAGTTTGATATTTTGGCCACGTTTGGATCTAAAGTACTTGGTCGTGGTGTGGCTCTTCCTCAGTCTTTCTCTTTGGTTGATTTCAAAATTGCAGAAGGACATCGTACCATTCCTTTGTTAGATGGTCATCTCAAGGTTATTGGTGAGTTATCGTACGATTATTCTGTTATCAACCCCTTCCGAGGTGTGCAGTTGGAAATTGGCGGTCGTATAGAGACCTACTGGAAGTCAACCAACACTGTATTGCCCCCAGCCTCCTCTCCTCACAATGATAGTGTAGCGTCACCAGCTATTTCCGCCGTCAACACGCCTAACGGTGGATCCAGTACAACTACTGTCGCAGGAACCTCTTCATTATCCTCCACTGTCCCCTCTTTCATCACTGCCTCATCTTTGTCCGGTGATTACGTCAAGGTTGTTATTCAACTCACAAAAGATTTGGTGCCTGTTGTGTTTGCCAATTGGATGGTGCCTTTTGAAGGACTTGATTTGGCTGTTTCCGATCTCACATTCAGTCAATTCTGCAGAATTGGTGCCACTATCTTACAGAACAACCAACCAAATGCCACAGCAAACGAAGACGACATCTGTCCCGTCACTGGAAATAGTCTCATCATACAAAAATTGAACAATTATCAATCGTTCCTTTCTTTGGAACAAGTTTTAGAGGTAATAGAAGGAAATTCTGTCAGTTCTTTATTCACCTTACTAACATTATTGTATCATAGAAATTACCTTTATCAATGGGCTTGCACCTTGAATTGAAATACCCCTCACCAAGTGATCAAATATTATACACATTTAGTAACATAGCTGGACGAAATACATTTGTAGATACCATTTTGCAATCTATTTATGATCATGTTCGCTCACTATCGCCAGACACAGCCAGTCGCAGCCTCTTCTTTTCTTCGTACAATCCAGACATTTGCATGGTCGTGAATTGGAAGCAACCAAATTGTAAGTGATTGTATGCTTTATAATGAATTCGATAGATCCTAACCATACATCACGTTAGATGCTGTCTTTTTTGGTACATATTGCGGGCTCAATGTGCACCGTGGATCGAAACGAAAGAGTTTGGGCGGTGATGAAACTATTGTATATAAGAATGATGATGTGCGATGCTCTTCGCTGAAGGAGGCTGTCAAATTTTCAAAACAAAATAATCTCTTGGGCGTGATTTGCTGTGCACAAACTTTGGTAAGATTTAAGGATGATTAGACCATCAAAGAGGAACCTTATTTAACCTGATTATATTTCATGATTTGTAGGTCCAAGTTCCTTCGCTGATCAAGACTGCTAAGGAAAGCGGATTGATTCTTGTTACTGCTGGCAAGGCCAATTCCGATGCTAAATACCGTAATATTCAGGAACGTCATGGTGTTGATGCCATGATGATAAATCAAGTCGTGCACTTTAATATGTCTATGGCTGGCGCTGGATTTTAACTACTCTTACACCTTTAATACACTCCACTTTTTCTATACATTCAATAAAGTAATAATTAACGTAAGCTACTACTCATTACTAAGTTTCAGAATAATATGCCTTTTTTGACACTGACTTCGGCGTCCATCGAAGATCAGTCAATTTGCAATTCGCTCATGGTTTGCTACCTCATCCTGCTAAATTACTATTTTGACCACTCCTATGATCACTTTTTGTACTAGGTTGTTCTCTTCAATGCATAAAGTCTCAAATCACGAGTCTGCTATTTAAAAGTAATGCATAAATGTCTCTACATGGAATAGACGGCAAAGTGTTTTATTCATTTTGTTGGAGTAAAAAGAAAGAAAGAAACTTAGACGACGGTACCGGAGGCAGAGGCGATACGGGGCCAGAGATCAGCACATTCCTTAGCAATGGGACCAGTGATGGCGGAACTAGAAAGGAAAATCAATTATGTTAATTCTCAAACTCATAAACTATCCTCAATTTGATAAATGTATAACTTACCCCTTCATTTCACCCTTGGGGTTGACAATGACACCAGCGTTATCCTCGAAGTAGAGGAAAACACCGTCTCTACGGCGCCATGCCTTACGTTGACGAATGACAACAGCGGCCAAAACCTTCTTTCTTAATTCGGGCTTACCCTTCTTGACGGTAGCAACAACCATGTCACCACAACCGGCAGCGGGAAGTCTGTTCAAACGACCCTTGATGTTACGGACAGCAATGACGTACAAGTTCTTAGCACCAGAGTTATCGGCACAATTCATGACGGCACCAACGGGCAAACCGAGGGTCATACGGTACTTAGTTCCGGAAACGCTAACTATAGGAACAGCATGTTAGTCTTCAAAAACACAAAAAAACACTTGTAATATCAAATCGGATAAGGGTATAATCAATCCATAGAGACACACGGTCGGCGTGTTGGCGACAAAAGGTGATTTTGGGCGATGTGTCGAGCTGAGCGGAACGAGACTTTTTCCGTCGAGTGATTCATAACGACATCTTGCTGAAACGGTAATTCTATTGATGGATGCGTTGATAATGTTGTTGGTATCTGATGGATGGATCGCCTGTATCCAACTCTATATCCCAAAAGTAATGATCCCTTATTTTCTCGTTACGTTGTATCTGCATCCGTTCGACTAATCCATATTCATCCATCCATCCACATCCATCCATGTACTGTGTTCCATCTCCAAGTCATTGATTATACCCTAGACTCTGATTTTGATTCACCATGATACGCACCTTTAGGCATTGCGTAGAGATACGGATGAGAGAGGAAGACTTCTACGACTTTCGCGATTGCCACACACTTTGTGTGGATTGAATTCCCTAAATTGTAACTTTAAAGACCGCCGTGTTTGTGACTGTTTGTTGCTTGGGCGGATACTGCATCTACCACTGACGATGGAGAAGTACGGTTACTCGCTCAATAGTGCATTAAGTACTTTTCTAGTGAACACGAATTATCAAAAGAAAAATGTTATTAATGCCGTTAAGCATTCATTTTAATTTTAAAGTAAAAATGCGAACTTTTTTTTTTTCGATTTTCCAAACTTCTAATTTATGCGCCTGAACATACTTGACTTTACTTGCACACACACTTGAAAGCATTCCTTGTAAATAATAAAATATATAATTTATTTTTGTGCTATAACACTTGTCTCTTCGATAATTTTCCCTTACCAAGGGTACATCATGCATATGAATAACAGCACCTAATTAGTGATGCTGTGCGCTCCAGAACTCAAAATATGGTTCAACATATCATTTTACTTTTCCAAGACTATATTACATGTCTAATTATTTCGCAATTTGTACGTGAGAAAGAACTTTTTGGAAACTATGATATACGCATATATGAATAATGAAAGTACACAGAAGAGAAAGTAAGTACATAGACCGCTACCACAATTTAAAGTTCAGGGGCATCAATAACAGTAAAAGCAACGCAGAAACAAGATGTAAAATGAAACAAACAAAAGCTTGAATTTTATTCATCTCATACATTTGCATTTTTTTATGGGAAGGGATAAGTTATTGGAATTTGTACAAATTATTAGGTATATGGGTTGCCATGAGGCGTAACTATATCAATCTGTAAATTCATTTTCTGTTGCAATTGATTATTTTTCAGTACTCGCTATCATCGTCTTCGCTTTCCTCTGGTTCATACTCGCTTTCAGTATCTTCCTCATCTTTGGCGTCGGTGTAATCATCAGAGTAATATATATCTTCGTCAGAATCAGAAATCGAATAAGTAGATTCACGGCTTTCATCTTGATCGTCATATTGGACTTCGTTATTATTATACTCAATTTCTTGTGAGCCAGATAGCATTCCTCCTTCTCCGGTAGTGGTAGTAATACCTGACATCAAGGTGCGACTCACAATATCAAAGGTACGACTTACGGCAATTTGTAGATTGTTCAAGCTATGTATAAGACTAAATATCTCCAAAGGACTTGTATTGATAGTCATTCTCCCCGTAACATCGCTGGTGGTTCGCGTTTCTGGTAATTCTGAGAAACTGACAATTTCTTGTGACCTTTCCAAATTATTCTATGTACGCATAATAATTAGATGTAAGGCTTTTAGTGAAATATATACGAAGGTGTTCATATGATTTTACTCATTACCTCCATTTATTATACTGTTAAGTTTATTTATGTAAATGCACTATATCTTTGGATATGTGAGAGAAAATAATTCTTGATCTATTTTATACTATATATTCAAGATTTATTAACAATGAATCAATGCAGTTGGCAAAAAGACACCTGAAAAGGTAAATGTTTTGGCTTTCAATATCCAAGAAAGAAAATCATGTATATCATATACTCCTGAAACATACGAATTCATTCAATGAGCCACTCAGAATTATTTATTCCTGTATTCTACATATTAAAATTGGCATAATTATCTTGCATGTACACAATCCGTGTTTTTATATAAATAGATACTTACAAGCAATACGTAACAGGTTGGTTTTTAATGGTGAAAATTAATTAATCCTAAGCAAATCAATGTAATGAAATGTTTCTCGTATGCTTTATGTATTATAAAGAAATGATGCAAAATACACAAAACACATGCACGTAATGAGTCAAGTACCTAGGTTCAAATCCAAAGTGATCATTAGCTTTTGACACCATTATTGTCAAAACAGACAATTTATTTTATCTCTCATAATTTGTACTATTCTTGCAGTAATAGAAACATTCATTAATGTACCATAGCTCTAAGAGGATCAGCGTCTCCTTCAGTTGAGAATACGTAATTTTTAACTAAGTTTCTACGTAAACGCATAATAAGTACATTTATTATAATAATGACTCCATATTATTAGTGCTACATATAATCAAATATAAAAACAATGCACGAAATATGTCTGTGCATGCGTGGTATTTCCAGGTATGTTGATGCTGAATTTTCCTCCTTCGTCATGTGCATACGGGTTCTGGAGTCTTGACATATCGGAATTTGTGTCTAAATAACTTTATTCACCGCATATTGCATAATTAACTTGTTCCTCTTGGCAGCTGTCATCTATGAAACATAGGGCAAGTTTCTTGACTTGATGAGTAAAATTCAGATCCATACATATGTAATAGATTTAAGAAATAAAGTGAAAAAGACTGTTGATATGACTCAGGTTGTAAGTAAAATGAAACAGAAAAAACGCAAATCAAAGTAATCTTCAAGACTAGAGAGTTTTCCAGAGCATCATCATCGTTTTTGTATTTCAAATCCTCTGCAAAATAAATGGTTACAATCACGGCGTACAAATTAGAAGTCAAGGATGCTCTTGACAAACCCTCTCAGTATGCGATACGTAACTTGTGTCCAATCTTTCTTAATATTCACCGCAGGTGTGAATGGCATTCATGGACAAAAAAGTTTTGTGGAACACAGTCAATAAATTCTATTTTTGGCTCATGACCTCTAAATTTACATTTTTTATGTATCCTCTGACAGAGAGTGTTAATGAAACGGAAACATAGAGTGAAGACAAAGAAATATCTTGAGCTTATCAATCCCGAAAGCAATACGGAGTTTAATCCATTGAATGTATGTAATCGATGGCCATCATGACAGAGAAAATGTAAAATAGAATGATTAATTCTGATAATCGATCGGATGACTATTTATCCCAATTTTTTTATATTTTTTTTTAGTTTTTTGCTCTCAATGAAAATATTATTTTACAGTTTCAGAAAAAATATTAGTGAGAGACGCACGCTGCTGAAAGGGGTGAGTTAGAGTCCATGGGCGGGTTTAGCTTACTGATTGGGTGTGTCATAAATCCAGAAAAGCTTTTTTATTTTCTGAGCTAAACCAAATTCATTGATAGGGCCAGACTCCATGCAGCACCGGAATTGTCCGGTGTTGAGTTTTTTTTGACAATATAAAAAGAAACGCGGATTATTAAACGAGATTATTTATAGCATTTGTTCCTCTTTCATATACATATAATACAATGATGCCTTTCATTCAAAACGAAGATTCACCTTATATCCGAGAACATATGCACTTCAATCCAAGTCAGTTATCACCTATTCTGTCGACAAACTCGTCGTTTCTTATCGACAATGCCTCCCAGACAAGTAGTCAACAGCAAGAAATAAATAACACAGAGACATTAAAATGGTTTTTTCAAGGCTGTCTCTGCTGTTGATCACTCTTGTAAAGCTACAACGGAAAACTTGAACAAGCTTGTTTCATTCTATCTTTAACTCTACAACTACTGCATCTTTTTATACCATCGCAAAACTCTTAGCATTCAATCTTCATAAAAATACTACACTATAATAATCGATCCATAATCATAAACCCTTCTCTCATTATTTTTCACTCATAAATATCTCAAATAGTCTCATTTTTGTATCAATAAAATTTAGCTCAGAGTTGACTCTTTAACTTCTAGTAACAAAGAATAGTTTACGTAGTTATTTGGCGAGGTACCCATGATTTAGTCCTATTGCTTCTGCTTTATGACTCAAGAATACACTAGTGTCGGAGTGCTATATTAGGTAAAGAACTACTTGTTGATACAAATTACCAAGTAGTCCCCCGGGTCACACAAATAAACAGAAAATGTGGGGTCCATTGTAAACAAACCATAATAGTCTAGCCTCCTTCTTACTTCACTGTAAAGGAAGGACATAATAATACCTCGTTCAGGGGGGATACCTACAAAGAGCGCCCTTTGCTCAGCGCCATGGTATCGAAACATGCATTTTTTATGAATACTCAGAATCCTCTCAAAAAGGCTATGCAAATGGCAGATATGACCATGAGAACATCTTTTGTTTTCACTTTTACTTAAAGCAGAAAGGTGTGAGTTACAACATCATCGAAGGTTTGATGGCTTCTCACACTTTTTCTTCATTCTCGAGCGTGCCTTCACCCCCGTATCGTTGCAACGATTACTTTGCACTTAAATAGACAGCTCGTTCAAGCGAAAGTGGTAATGACTAGACCCAAAGGCGCCACAGGCATCATGGCATACTGAGGCATCTTTTGTGTACATATTTGTGAAAATGCATTTTTTTCGTTGCCCTGCACCCCGACAAATTCAATCTAACCTTTTTACATTACTCTCAAAAGATGTTCAGACTGAACAAAGTAGTCCATGATCCAAATAGTGTCAGGTGCTTTAAAGACAACAATGGCCGTTCGAATATGGTTCATCATTTAATATGCTCTACCAAAATTCTTTTCTTACCCTCAATGAACTATAAGTACAGCAACATAAATAAGTACTAGACAAAATAAGTCTGCGTATAAAAAAAGAAATGAAAATACGGAACAAATACCAAAGGATTAGCGTACACTATCTTAGTATTGATGTAGATATCGGATATAATGAAGAATTATATCACTATGAAACCGACATAGCGTATGAATTAAAGTTGACAATAATAGTGCTTTAAAAGATACGAGACTTCAAAACCAGGTATAAAATAATAGACGTGATTATCCCATACCTGTAGAATAGCAGATGCTTGGAAACAACTAGACAATATATTTTCTTTTAAAAAGTCACCACTGTTCCAGATTGACAGATGCAACACACAGTTGACCAATATTTGAATTTTACAAGAACGAGCATTCCTTTTGTTATAATGGCCTTATATCAGTTATCTTGATACTTGGATCTGATAAACCCATTATATATTAAATATGATCCAAGTCCTATTTTGAGTAATGCTTACGTATAATGGAGAAGGGAAGTAATCTTTACTTGGTGATAGAATTCACAATTCCAAACAATACTGAATCAACTGGCTGCTTTTCAATCAATTAATTTCTGCTTTTCCAAGCCTGTATGTTCGTTAACTTCGATGCATCGTAATTTAATGGTTGGCAAGACCAGGGAGACTATATATAGGTGCGTTGCTGCACAGCGACAAAATACTGTAGTACTATTAGTTGGAAGATGCAATGCTTAAAAAAAGACAGAAAAGACCTGTGATAGTACACGCCACAATATATGGAGATAGTATCAGTAAAGGTGACACTATGACAGGTGTAACTTTGCAGAAATTATGTACCACACAAAAATCATTTTTAATGAACTTTTTTTTACATGTTCTCGTTTTTTCTTTTCTTGTCAAAAAATGAAATTTTTCAAGAGTAAGTGTGCTTATAACGCATATGGAGATATATTCTTACCAGTCTATAGAAAATGGGAGTAATAATAAGGGCAAACCCAGCGAAAATATTAGTGATGGTAAAATTATGGGCAAACCCAGTGTAGATGTTGACAAACCCAACGAGAATGTTGGCAAATCCAGTAAAGATATTGGCGGTGGTAAAGATATGGGCAAGCCCAATGTAGATATTACCAAATCCATCAGCAAAGATTTTGGCAAACTCATCCTTTTAGAAGGCATGAAACTTAAAAATGAAGGAAAATACAAAGAATCATTTACCAAGATTGAAGAAGCAGCGAGTCAGTACGACAATGTAGTTGCCCAGCATGCACTTGGATTTATGTACGAACGAGGCATTGGAGTGGGAATTGATTATAAAGAGTCTTTTATTTGGTATAAACGAGCGGCAGAAAAAGGATATGCGGAAGCACAAAACAGTGTTGGATGTTGTTACGAGCTTGGAAACGGAGTAGAAGAAGATTATAATGAGGCAATGCATTGGATGAAACTGGCAGCAGAACAGGGATTTGTACGTGCACAAGCTAATCTAGGTCATATGTACGGAGGAAGGGGGGGTGCTCCTTTGAACCAGAAAGAGTCATTTAAATGGTTTTTAAAGGCTAGCCAGAATAAGGTTCACTATTCAGACGCCATATATCGTGTAGGATTAGCCTACCAAAATGGGTTAGGTGTTGAAAGAGACCTCGAACAAGCAGCTAAACACTTCCAATCCATTGCAGATGAAGACAATCACAAAGTGGCGCAATTCAAGCTTGGCTTGTACTACCTCAATGGCTTTGGAGTGGCCACAAATTTTAAGCAGGCCTTTGACTGGTTGATCAAATCAGACTATCCAGAATCTATACTCTGCGTGGGATATATGTACGAGAAAGGATTGGGCATGGAACAAGACACTGAAAAGGCCAATTATTACTATGATCGCATTAGTGGAACTTTCACTCTAGACTCCCGTATGTTCAATTTGGGAATGCACTATCTAGATATGAACGTAGGTGAAAAAGGGATCGAACAAGCATTATTTTGGTTCGAGAGAGCAGCAGAAGAAGACAATGTCCAAGCGTTGGTTGCTGCAGGCAGCATATACTTGGCGGGTTGTTCTGCTGATAAAAAGGATAATATTACAAAAGCGTACAAGCACTTGTCAAGAGCTGCTGATCTCCAAAAGATACCATTGGCATTAGGCCAGCTGCAACCAACAAGAGATCACAAACCAGAGGAGAAGTACAATGCTGCTATAAAGTGGTATTACAAGAGTGTGGGTAACAACCTGACTGTAAAAGAAGGCTGTATTTCCGGACCATCGTGTTTGGGATATTTGTATCATAAGGGTCTAGGTGTTCGCCAAAATTTTTCGAAAGCAAAAAAGATATATCATGACGTTTTGAGAAGTAAAGACGAAGATGATAGTGACGCCAATATGAGCTTAGGTATGCTTTATTCGAAAGGTTTAGGTGTCGAACAAGACCATGGAATAGCAATGGAGTATTTTATGCGTTCTGCAAAATCAGTCAACACGTATACATACAACCTCATCGGTGACGCTTACAAGTTTGGGTATGGAGTGGAAAAAGATCACGAAAAAGCAGTGGCATGGTACATGAAAGGGGTCAACTACGGCGACAGATATTCTCAACTCAACATAGGCAAAATGCACTTGGACAGCTCAAAGCCCCTCATTGCATTAGACTGGATTGAAAAGTCTTATGACGGTGGATGCCAAGAAGCTTTGCAATTTCTCCAATCTCTTGCTGATCAGGGCTACAAAACCACAAAGCAACTTTTGAAGGAGGAGCGCACAGCTAGAGAAGCAGCTGAGAAAGAGTTGAATGAAACAAAGGCAGAATTAGCGAGCATAAAAGCAGAGTTAGCTCGTATGAAAGCTATGGCTTCGTCGGAGTCGGCAGTACCAGTACTTTCAGAATTAAAAATTGAAGACAAACATAAGAAACCTCTTCAATTCTTTCACGTCTGATTAATTCTAATAAAAGTCAAATAAGTAATATGCCTTGATCAATTGAAAAGGCGCAATGAATCTTTCCGTACTTGACTTCACTTTTAGCCTTAGGACCCTCATAGAGTGAAATCGGTCTTCTAATGTTACATATGTAAAAGCAATGGAGAAGTATTTCAAACGGTCCGCTAAAACCATAAGCACTTACACATACAACCTTATCGGCGATGCATATCAGTTTGGACATGCGGTCGATAC
Source organism: Mucor irregularis B50 (assembly GCA_000587855.1). Lineage (NCBI taxonomy): Eukaryota > Fungi > Mucoromycota > Mucoromycetes > Mucorales > Mucoraceae > Mucor > Mucor irregularis. The sequence continues at coordinate 84,011 of KK076509.1, read as the reverse complement.
TGATCATGAAAAGGCAATAAAATGGTGTATGAGGGGGGCCGAATATAACGACGGATATTCTCAACTTGATATCAGCAAAATATACCTAAACTCGCCAAGATATTTTAAAGGAGGAAATAGCTTGCATGAAAGCTTGAATATGTCCAGAATCGTAGATCCGTTGCTGTCAATAGTACAGCAAGGAGTTAGATCAAGGAAAACTCACCAGTTTTCTCATGTTTAATTGATCACCGTGAAAATAAAATAAATGATCTGCTATATATTTAGGTGTTAGTTGTTCCTTGTCTGTCAAGTGATGAAGGTATATCCTTTGAAACAGCATGCTGCGCGTCAGACAACACGACATTTATTCGTATTATAACTCTTTATAATTTACCTGATATGTTCACGCCCTTAAATGAGGGAATAGATCACTTCCGACTTAAACTTTAATTGACTATATACATCTTTCTATGCCAATCTCTTCATGTACCCATCGAGTTTTCTCTCGGGAATCCAGTCGCTTTGAGCTTCTAGAAGCCCTTTTACAATGAACATGAAACATTCCGTTACCTTGACGACATTATTATGATCTGAAACGCTTCCCGTACGAGCTGTCCAATGTTTTGTCACCAGATAAATGTTGGACTTTTTTTAGTAATTGCAGCCGTGACTGCCTGGGCGATCCTCAATGCATACATATAAAGCTGCTGCTGTGGAACAAAATTACCAAACACAGTTACCTTTCTCTCTTATATGATGATACAAGACCAACCTTCCTTTGTTGTATTTTCAGGCGGTTCTGCCTGTAATTTTATTGGTATGGGAAACAAAGAGAACAATACGCCATGACGAACCAGTAGTAGTTATACTCACTCATTGTTCCTTAGCCAGTGCATTCCAGTCTATTACACCTAGTGTGTGTTATGTGCTAGGTGTCTCTGACAATGGCGGCTCTACAGTAAGGGCAATACGACACATACCACACAAAAGAGATACTTATTTGAACTTTGTGTAGAGCGAGTTGTTGCGTGTGTTGGGTGGACCTAGTATAGGTGACTTGCGATCTCGACTTACTCGACTCATCAATGTCGACGGCCACGATTCCGAAGAACGAGTAGCTATCAAAGAGCTTTTCAGTTACCGTTTAGCGTCCGTGGGCGACGATAATACGATCCGTGACGACTGGTCTATGATTGTAGAAGGGCGTCATAGGTAAACTAAAACAAGCATCATAACGGCACTAAAAAAAATAGGACACTCATTTTCCCTTTTTTAGATTATGGGAGCGCATTTCCATCGAAAAAAAGGAAACTATTCGAGGTTTCCTTGTTCTTTTTAATTTTGAAATCCTCAAGAGAGCTCATAAGCACTTTAACTTTCGTAATGGATCCATTGGCAACGTTTTTTTTGACGGGTGCCAGACTCTTTTTCGGGTCCCTGGAGGCTGCGATTTTTTTGTTTTCTTCCATTACTGCGATTCGTGAGCCAACGTATGTGTTACCTGTCATTAATACCAATCATACCGCTGCCATTGCGGCTCTTTTAGAAGACGGACATACCCTGCGTGGCCAATGTGAGATCAGTCATCCCGGTCAACCCCAAGCGCACCGCAAATCCATGAACCCCATTGACGCCTTTTCCAAACTCGCCCTGCCCACCTCCCCGCAAATTTCCAACAACGAAGAACCCCTTTTGAACGGTAATTTAGTGTTTAGTAAATGCACAGAGGAAAAGTTATCCGCTGCCATTGCTCGTATTTATTACATGAACGAATACGGTCAAGAAATCTATCCTTTGCCCAACCCCAAGATCTTGGATCACTTGACCAACCGCACCGATCTCGTGTACTCCATTGGCTCGCTGTACACGTCGATTCTTCCCAACTTGATTTTGAGAAAAGTGGGCCACGCCATCGCTCATTCTCCCTCGCTTCGACACAAAATTTTGATATTGAACGGCACCACGGACCGAGAAACGGACGGGTACACTGCCCTGGATTTTATTGGCACCATCACCAACGCCCTCAATGAAAGTCAGTTAATTGACGCACGTCGTAAGTTTTATGACACACACAAGGAAGAGGATATCGTCGATATCAATGCACGTCAAACGAATGATTATTATGCGCGTCCTGTGGATCATGGGTTTAGACAATGGCCACCTCCACCCGCAGTCACTACCCATCACAACAGTGTGCATCGCATCAATACCACAAGTACGACAAACGGAAGATCCACGACACCGAATGCGCAACAGGAAGGGTATATGGGTGCGGCCAATGGCTCGTTTTGAATTCACAGCCGTTCCCGCCTGAGTTGGTGCCTAATAAACCTCCTTCCACCTACATCACCCACTTGATCTACTTGTCCAATTCTCGTAAGTTATGTATATAGTCCAGTGATTCACAACTGTAATTGACTCGTTTTTTTTTGTATAGTTGTGCCGGTGGATGTGCCAGCTGTGGAAAGTCTCGGTATTAAATGTATTATGGCTCAACCAGATCCTTTGTCTATAGATGAACCTCGATACAACGCTGCGTTGCTTCAAAACGTGCTTTACGATATCACAAAAGAACCCGATTGCTCAGCGTGTTAATTTTCAACCACCTTTTTACTATTATATTACTTTCTCCCTTCCTTTATATACACACAAACACAGTGAATAAAGCTAATTCGGTTTTTTTATTTTATTTTAATCGCTCTCATCGCTCTCTAGTTCATGCTGGATCATGGCCAAGAAATCCCCCACTTTAGGCCGTTTAGCATAGCGCGGTGGTGGTGGTGATGCCTTTGTCGACACATGATTGCGTTTGACGGGTATAACACTCTCGCTCCGCCAGAAATCCAGCAACACAGCATCCTTTGAAGAGTAGTATTTCACGGCATGATCATGCATTTTTCGATGCGTGGGTATAGGATATTCGCAAGAGCACTTTTCAATAAACTGATGCATCTTGAAATTAGTGCGACTCAGACGTTCAGTAAAGTACGGAATGCGGGGCTTGGTGTAGAGAGTGTAGCCGTTGGAAGAAAGGTACGTTTTGGCCACGCTCTCCGTGACATGCGTGCCTGTCAAATAAATCTTTTGCAGAGCGTCCAGTTTACCGATAAACTTGAGGCTTTTGTCCGTGATGCCCTTGACATTGTTGAAATACAGTTCTTTGAGGTGGACTAGGCGACGGAGACTCAGGGTGGTGATGTACGAGACGGTGCGGTCGGTTATGTTTTGATTGTCGGATAGATCGAGCACCAACAGGTTGGTCATGGTGGCCAAGAGGTGGATATCGTTGTCGCAGATATCGGTGGCTCCCATTTTCAGGTGCGTGATAAAGTGCGGGAAATCACGCGAGAGTGTCATGAGTCGCGGGTGGACGGAACACGTTAATGACTGCAACATGATGCGTGTCCAAGCGAGATGGGCGGTGCGTAACGCTTTGGCGTGCGCTTGAGGCACAACCGTCAAGATAGACTTGTTTAACGGGACGTCTGCTGAGGTGAATACATGTTTGAGGATATGTTCAATGGTGGGTTTATAAGGTACGCCTTCCAGTGAGACGAGTTCTTCAGTGTGATTTTTTATATAGTCAAAGCATATTGAATAGAGTGTTGGCACCGTTGACATAAGGGAGGAGGGAAAGAAGAAGAGTAATAAGGATCTCCTCCCACTCTCCCGCGTTGCTCTAAAACACGTGACTGTCCGGACAACGATGGGTCGGACTTGCGATTTTTTTTCCTCCAAGCCTGGTGCGAAATCCACTCCTCCCAATCTCATAAGCAAAAGCAAACAGGCAGCCCCAAGTTTTGCTCCTTCTCTCAACCTAAAGGTATCATTCCATCCATCCAACATGATGCATCCACCACAACCTCATCATCTAATCACTTTATCCTTTTAGTACCGAAAATGGAAGCTGTACAGACATTCGGCCGTAAGGTAAAAAAAAAAAAAAAAGACACCCTACACCTGGACCAATGAATGGAATGGGCGATGATACACGACAATGGAACGAGTGGAAGTGTTAAACTAAATTGGCTTCTTTTTTCAATTACTTGTAGAAAACCGCTACTGCTGTTGCCCACTGTAAGCGTGGTCACGGTCTCATCCGTATCAACGGTTCCCCCATCGAGCTCCTCGAACCCGAGATCTTGAAGTTCAAGGTCTATGAAGTTATCCTTCTTTTGGGTGAAGAGCGTTTCGCCAACACTGACATTAGAATCCGTGTCAACGGTGGTGGTATGTTTTTATAGATTGAATTTGCGTGCATGGCCCATGGACTGAAAAAAAATATTGATTCCAATGATAGGTCACACTTCTCAAGTTTATGCCATCCGTCAAGCTCTTGCCAAGGCCATCGTCGCTTTCTACCAAAAGTTCGTCGATGAAGCTGCCAAGAAGGAAATCAAGGAAATCCTTGTTCAATATGACCGTACTCTCCTCGTTGCCGATCCCCGTCGTTGTGAACCCAAGAAGGTAAAGTGTTTAGTGTTGATCTTGTATCTAATGTAGACATACTCAAATTTTTCATCTAGTTCGGTGGTCCCGGTGCTCGTGCCCGTTTCCAAAAGTCCTACCGTTAAAAAGTGTATCTCCATGTTGTTTCAACATGTTGTTTGGGGGCTTGCTTGTTAACTTTTCCCTTGATACTTTTATAAAACGATTTTGGTAGATTCTTTTATTTCCCAAATAAAATAACGCATTTCAAAAAAAAAACGAGAATTAGATGGCGAGAGAGAGAGAGAGAGGGGAGAATGTGATTAGCACAAGCTGTCAAAGTAGGTGGAGCACGGAAAGGCGGTTTTCTTGAGATCAGCAGTACTTGGCTTTCTCTGAAATTGAACTGGCAGTAGTAGCAGTAGCAGCAGCAGTAGGTTAGTAGTTGCGCAACTATTTACGCTGTTTTAATTCAATCATCACTAAAGGAACTTTTTGACTTGTGATCGTTCCTGCATGCATGCCTCATATAGGTGTTCTTTGGGGGAGATAATAATGAGGCTGGTAACTGTAACTGGTAAGCGCTCAAAAGATTTCCGCTACCTGTGAAACCTGTTCCGAAAGGTGGTACTTTTTTGCAGTTCCGAAGGCATGTAAGTGTGTACCTTGTACAGGCCACGGATTGCTTTTTATATTATTACGTAGCTTCATTGGAAGCACTTCTATCGAGATAAGCGTTAGTTATGATAAATGTACGCTATAGCCAAGAGGAGTAAAGCTTATTTAATACAAAGATGGAGTCAATCTCTTTCCGCATGAGCAGTTCTCACTCAACCACGCCGTGTCTTTATAGTTCTCAAGACACACACGCATGCTTCTTTTAGTAGTAGACCACTAGTCTTTATCATGTATGTCTATTCGCACTTATGGTCACTGACTCGGTTGCATATTGAACTTGAAGGGTTCAGGCCAAAAATGAAATATTTTGTGACTTGTTGTTTTTTTGAGCGCTCGGGATTCGTTCCATTCGTTTCCATGACGAATTTTTAGCACGACTTTTTAAACAACCCGTAGTCTCATATAAGAAGACACGTTTTTACAGGGCAACTAAAGGCATATAAAACGCGAAGTTTATTATAAGTTCAAGTGGTGGAGTAAATAATGAATAAGGCAACGGAGAGCATCTTCTTGTGGAAGTAACTCGTTTTAGGCTTTTAGAATATCCCGTGTTTAAATGACGATTGTGTGTGTGTGCGGGAGATAATAATATCCTAGCACACAGCGCCATTTTTTTTATTTTTTTAAAGGTCCCTCAAATTTCTTTTTTCTTCTTCTTTTTTTTTTTATTTCTAATCTTTTCTTTCTCCCCCAAAAAAAGAATAACCGTATAATAATGTCCAACGTAAGTAGGATGAAAGAAGGATGACATTGGCACCTTGTTTTTTTTGAAAAAGATGGACGTGAAACCTCAACAGATGAAAGAAGCGTTTCTTTTTCTTTGTTCTAAAAAAGCCAGATGACAACAATAAAAACAACAACAACCAACAGTTTATTTTAAAATAGAAACTCATCTCATTTCATCATTTTATAGGAACGCGAAAATAACGTCTACATGGCCAAGCTTGCCGAGCAAGCCGAACGTTATGATGGTAATCTCGTCTCTCTCTTATAATAACAGCAAAGTAACACACCATCTCACACTTGTTTTTTATTAGAAATGGTTTCATTCACCAAGGAAGTTGCCAAGGTAAATAAAGGGGGATATAGAGAGATGTGTGTGTGCATATAGAGTGTCTAATGTAACTGTACTTTAGATGGGCATTGAGTTGACTGTTGAAGAACGTAACCTTTTATCTGTTGCCTACAAGAACGTCATTGGTGCTCGTCGTGCTTCTTGGAGAATTGTTTCTTCTATTGAACAAAAGGAAGAAAGCAAGGGCAATACTGCTCAAGTTGAAAAGATCAAGACTTATCGTCAAAAGATCGAAAAGGAACTTCAAGATGTTTGTCAAGATATTTTGAATGTTTTGACTGATGACTTGATCCCTAACGCTCAAGGAGGTGAATCCAAGGTCTTTTATTACAAGATGAAGGGTGATTATCATCGTTATCTTGCTGAATTCTTGACTGGTGATGAACGTAAGAATGCTGCTACTGAAGCTCATGAAGCTTACAAGAATGCTACTGAAGTTGCTCAAACTGATTTGGCTCCTACTCATCCTATTCGTCTCGGTCTTGCCTTGAATTTCTCTGTCTTTTACTATGAAATTCTCAACTCTCCTGATCGTGCTTGTCATCTTGCTAAGCAAGCTTTCGATGATGCTATCGCTGAACTTGATACCCTCTCTGAAGAATCTTACAAGGACTCTACTCTTATCATGCAATTGTTAAGAGATAACTTGACTTTGTGGACTTCTGACTTGCAAGATGAATCTGATAAGGCTGAAAACAAGCCTGAAGATGCTGAGGAATCAAAGTAAAAAAAATCATTTCTCGAAAAAAAGATATACATTTCATCCTTCCTACCTCTCTCTTCTCTTTTTACTCACCATTTCACACACACACACACACACACAACACTCACACAAAGACATATTTTATATTTAATGCGTGCGTATACAAACAACCAGCTATTTTTTCTTATTAAAAAATTCATTCAAAAAAATAAACCTCATAAAAAATAATAATTCCTTTCTTTTTCTCTCTTTTCAGCATAATGTCCTTCTTTACCATGAACCAAGATGCACAGATATTTGACGATAATAGTCAACTATCTGAAGACTATCTCAATATACCCGACGTTCCTGCAACAACAACTGTCAAGAAGGAAGATGCAACAGAAGTGCCTCATGAACAACCTCCACCCGCACTCCAGTCCAACAACAATACAGAAAAAAGTGAAGAAGGACAACCACAAAGCAGCACCAAAGCCAAACAACTCAACTGGGCCAACCCTCGTTTCTCTATGAGCAGTTTCCAACTGTACGAGACAAAAACGGTAAAGAGAAAACACATTTAGCTTTTTGTGCTTGCATAAATGGGACTCATGTGAAAGTAGAGGTATTATCTTGTAGGCACCAACGCAGCAAAAGAAAAGTACCGTGTGCTTCAAATCCACCGCACCAACCCCACCGAACTCACCGTGATTGAAGACGATGTGCTGTACAATGAAACCGAGAAATCACGACTTCTCAAGATGATTGAGGATGGCAACTTGAGCGTGGGCGGACTGCAACTCACACCGATGCGTATCTACGGCGTGGTGGGTTTTGTTCGATTCACGCAAGGCTGGTACATGATCTTTATCACCAAACGACGTCAAGTCGCTCTCTTGGGCGGTCACTACATTTATCACATTGACGAAACCCGTCTTGTGCCTATCGGCCTGCACGCCAAGATTGATAAAAATTCAGACGAAGCGCGGTACATTGCCACCTTTCAAAACATTGATCTCGCGAAAAACTTTTATTTCTCTTATACCTATGATATTACGAATTCCTTGCAAAATAACCTCACCCAACCTCCCTTGAACAACACAAAGACACAACAGCCCAACGACATGTTTATTTGGAATCATTACTTGTTGAGTTCAGGGTTCAAGAATTTGTTGGAGAGTCGGTCCGGGTGGATCTTGCCGTTGATTTATGGGTTTGTGGATCAGGCCAAGATTTCGGTGTTTGGAAGGAGTGTCGTGGTCACCTTGATTGCAAGACGATCCAGGCATTTTGCAGGTGCTCGGTTCTTGAAACGTGGTGTCAATGATAAGGGATACGTCGCGAATGATGTAGAGACGGAGCAGATTGTCACGGATATGGCCACTACCTCGTTTCACTCGACCGATTATCTCTTTGGTAACCCGAGGTATACGTCCTATGTGCAGCATCGTGGCTCGATTCCTCTGATTTGGTCGCAGGATACAACCAACATGTCACCCAAACCACCCATCGAGTGTAAGATAGTATTCGAGAGAATGAAAGCAACATGCTCACCTTTTTATGATCATAGTAAATGTGGTGGATCCGTTCTTTTCTTCGGCTGCACTTCACTTTGAAAACATCTTTAAGCGATACGGTGCTCCTTGCATTGTGCTCAACTTGATCAAGCAAAAAGAAAAAACCAAGCGTGAATCGATCCTGGGCAAAGAGTTTTCAGAGGCCATCAGTTACTTGAACCAGTTCTTGCCCGACGATAAAAAGATAAAGTACATTGCCTGGGATATGTCGAGGGCATCCAAGAGGTAATCATGGTATTATTCTTTATTTTGCAATGGATAGTTAACATACAACGTAGTCATGATCAGGATGTGATTGGGTATTTGGAAAAGATCGCGGACGATACAATGGAGGCCACGGGGTTCTTTCAGAGCGGCATCATGAACGCTCCTGGTGCCGATGTCAAGTACTCGCGCCAAGAAGGCGTGCTGCGTACCAACTGCATTGACTGTCTGGACCGCACCAACGCTGCGCAATTCCTTATGGGCAAGTGTGCTCTGGGCCATCAACTGTACGCCCTGGGCGTGATTGCCTCGCCCAAGATCGACTTTGACTCGGACGCCGTCAACATCTTTACGGAAATGTACCACGATCACGGTGATACCATTGCCTTGCAGTACGGTGGATCGCATCTGGTCAATACCATGGAAACCTATCGAAAAATCAACCAGTGGACCAGTCATCCGCGAGACATGATTGAATCCATCCGTCGTTTCTATGCCAACGCCTTTTCAGACGCAGATAAGCAAGACGCAATTAATTTGTTCCTGGGTAATTTTGTCACCAAAGACGGACAGCCCATGTTGTGGGAGTTGAGTTCCGATTATCATTTACATAATCAACATCCTCTTAAAAAAGCCCTACGAAGAGAGTAAGTTGAGTCACACGAGTTAAAAAGAATGTTGCGAGTGCTCATCACACATTGTAGTTACCGTTATTGGTTTGAACAGGAAGCGCTCAACAAAAAAGCGCATGAAGTGGACCCTCATTTATTTGAAATTCCTAAAGAATTTCAAGTCCCCGCTATCAACCCAGATGAAAGCGACCCGTTTCAAGGTTATTGGGTAGAATATTATAACCATAAAGAATTGACAAGTCTTGACAGCTTGTTTACTTTTAATATGAATGGCACCTTGAAATACCGCCCGCTAAAAATTGCAAGTGGCTCGAAACAGCCAAGAGAGTAAAGTAGTAGTAACACAATGATGTCATGTCCCAACTCATCACTCACGTTTTTTTTTTTTTTTATTTATAGACTGACTAAAGCCGAGGCACTTGAGATGAGTCCCTTTACAGTACGAGCAGCTGCAGGAGGAGGAGGACATAAAAATGCCAATCATGCCAATACCACCCCGCTCAACAAGGAAAAGAATGAGCCACAAGATGATCAGAAATCAGACGAACAAGATAAGGCGCCGTCGTGGACGATTGAAGGAATCATTCAGCGTAATTTAGAGCCAAGCATTACACATGCGGAGCACAAAGAATATAAAAGGTAGATCCCAATTGGAGATATAATAATTTAATGGAAAAACTAATTCTATAGAGATAGATATACCCAACAATTCAAAAGTATCGAGAAACTGACTGTCACGCATGGAGATCAATCCAGTTATACCAACGTCGAGAACTTTCCTGAATTTCAACAATACCAAAATTATATTCATAAAAATGCTCTAGAAGAACACCCGTCCGCTATTAAAACCACAGGCATTGATGAACAAGTGTACAATACCTACGTCGATATACCACGTCGAGCCGCTTCTGTTCAAGTCAGTCGTGAATGGAGTGGTAATGCACGTAAACGATACGAAGGCTATGCGAGTTACGTCAAACATGGCAGGTATCCATCGCAACAACAACAAGTAAGGCAATCGTCGTTAAATACTACTGGCTTTTAAAGTAGTAGCGGGATTATCTTGTATATATTTTTGTTGTTGTTATCCTCTCTCTTTTCTTTTTTCCTTCAACACTTGTGCAGCAATAAAATAAAGGGCATGTCATTTGAGCAGTTGAGACTGTAAGCTACTACTACTACCATTCAAGTTGATTCACGCTTATACTGAGAATTACACAGTCGTTCCACTCATGAGGCGTATTATTTTACTCCTTTAATAGAACCGGCAAAAGAAGCAGTGACAAAAACCGTTATCCAAACGTTGACAGTGTATAGAGATTCCGGTGAATTACAACTCAATGGTAACATTTGTTGAAGCAGACAAGTGTCCATCACTGACATGCTTTGCTTGACTTTATTAGCACCGCCTATTCAGAATGCTCGTATGGAAAGTGAAATAGTTGTGTATGGTATATTGGGCTTTATTCGTTTACAAGCAGGTAAAAAAGTAATTTCACCATGGGCTTTTGTCTTGAGGACTGACAACTCACCAATGAGTAGGCGAGTACATGATTGTCATTACGGGTTGCACTCGAGTGGGGACGCTTGTTCACGACGTGTTTCGCGCAACGAGTTTTCAAATACTGCCTATCGCGCGTTCCACCCACACTCTCTCCAACCAACAATTAAACGACGAGCAAACGTACATTCATTTATTAGAGAACCACCTGAAGCAAAACGGATTTTATTTCTCGTATCGTATGGATTTGACATTATCGGTACAAAAGCAAGCTCAAGTAGGGGGAGGAAATGACTGGAGAAACGTAAATTGCATAAAAAGAAAGAAAGATAAGCACCTCCTACTCACACTGCATTGTGTAGGCGGATACTCGGTTTTTCTGGAATCGATATCTCTGTGAAAAAATGATTTCAGCAACATCAAAAACAACCCAAGATGTAAGCGAGTTTATATAAAAAGAGTAAAAAAAAATATACATTTCTTATGTCTATTTGATTGCAGTTTAGCCGATTTATTCTTCCTGTCATACAAGGATGTAAGTTACACACACATTGTGTTGCATGATTTGGTGGACTAACACACTATGATTAGTTGTCTCGATTGCGTCGGCTGTCATCAACCACCGCGCCGTGACATTCGCCTTGATCAGTCGTCGCAGTCAAGAACGTGCAGGTACACGTTATTTTTCACGGGGACTCGATGAACACGGCAACGCTTCAAATTTTGTAGAGACCGAGCAACTTGTCCTGTGCGATCCATCCAAATCGCTACAACAAAATAACGCCATTCAAATATCCTATGTGCAGACACGGGGCAGTGTGCCTGCGATCTGGGGACAAATGCCCAACACACGCTATACACCCAAACTCTGGATCGATGCGGCGGATAACCAACATGTGGCTTCAAGAGCGCATTTTGATAAACAGATTCAGTTGTATGGACCGCAAATTTTGGTGAATTTAGTCAATACCAAGGGGTACGAGTTCCCAGTGGGTCAAGCCTATGCAAGCATTGTCAAGGAATTGAACGATCCCAACTTAAAGTACATTCACTTCGACTTTCATCACGAGTGTAGAAAAATGAGGTGGCATCGTGTGCAGTTACTCGTAGATCAATTAGAGCCTGACTTGAGAAAACAAGGGTAAACAAGTCATTTATTATGAAAAAGAAAGAGAGAGAGAGAACTCACAGTGTGTGTAGATATTGCTTATATGATGCAACAGATGCTACACCACGAAAAATGCAAACATCCGTGGTACGCACCAATTGCATGGACTGTTTAGATAGAACCAACGTGGTGCAAAGCACATTAGCCAGATGGGTACTGAATCGACAGTTGAGAGAAGTAATGTAAAAAGAGAGGAGCGGTATATACCATTATTATTGCGCGAATAATAAGATGATACGTTATAAAAATAAACCAACAAGCTTTCTTCATAAAAAGAAACATAACGCATTGATACAAACAAGCATTGTCAAGGAATTGAACGATCCCAACTTAAAGTACATTCACTTCGACTTTCATCACGAGTGTAGAAAAATGAGGTGGCATCGTGTGCAGTTACTCGTAGATCAATTAGAGCCTGACTTGAGAAAACAAGGGTAAACAAGTCATTTATTATGAAAAAGAAAGAGAGAGAGAGAACTCACAGTGTGTGTAGATATTGCTTATATGATGCAACAGATGCTACACCACGAAAAATGCAAACATCCGTGGTACGCACCAATTGCATGGACTGTTTAGATAGAACCAACGTGGTGCAAAGCACATTAGCCAGATGGGTACTGAATCGACAGTTGAGAGAAGTGGGTATCTTGCAATCCACCGAAGTCATTGAAAACGACGAACCATTCATGCAAATATTTAAAAACAGTAAGTTGTATTGAGATGCGTTACTACGTCAACAAAAAGTTTCTGATGATTCACTTGTAGTGTGGGCGGATAATGCGGATGCCCTTAGTATACCTTACTCTGGCACAGGTGCACTTAAAACGGATTTCACAAGGACAGGCTCTCGTACACGTGTAGGCATGATCAACGATTTCACAAACTCGGCTATTCGATACATCAAAAACAACTACATGGACGGCTCGCGACAAGACGGCATCGATCTCATGCTCGGTAAATACCTCATCATCTCCAATAGTAGTAGTAGTAGTCCCTATGCTGCATCACCTCAGTCACTCATGATCAAAGCTGTACCGCTCTTGTTTGTGGTGTTTTTTGGCATTTTTATGATGACCTTGTTCGCACCAGAGCTACTCTTGATCCAGTCGTCTATGGTGTACATTGTGTGCTTGGCGTTTAGTTTTTCTGTGGTGGTGACTTGTTGGTTATTTATTCAACAAAACGGATCCGAATTTGTCGATTGGCCAAAGCTCGTGCCTTATCAATTACCCCATGGAGAAGTAGTCATAGAGGAAAGACAACAACAACAACATGCGCCGATAGAGGTTGTGCAAAAAAAGGCAGTGGATTTAATTCACAAGTGGAAGATGAGAAGGAATAGCACCATTGTTTTGAATGAGGCTGAACAAGGCTATGAGTTGGCACCTACAGGCTATGAGTTGGCACCTACAGGCTATGAGTTGGCACCTACTACGACAGCATCCAAGAAAACGACTTGATCCTGCTGCTATAACTACCATGATAGAATAGACAAAATAAAATAATAAAGAGCTCTAAAGGCTTGTAGTCGTCAACAAAAGAGTCGTATTATGAGAGTTGTTTACCTAAAAAAAAAAAAAATTAATGTTTATGACTTACAGTTATGCGTCCATCTCGAGTTTTTTTTTTAAAAAAAAACGCGTTCAACGATACATTATGCGTGCCTGAAAACGACATCATTAAACTTTCCAAGTATTAAAGCTACATATTACATTGATCAAAGCTACCCAACAAGTTTTGTTCATTTTTGAACAAGGTGAAAGTACTTTATCAAAAGAAAGAAGACCATGATGTTACGCAATTCCAAAAATTAATTATTCCAAAACAAGAAACGATCTGTATCGTTTGACAAAATATATTTTTTTAACACCCACATATCATCCCTGAAATCACGTAGAATGTCTTTAACATAGTGTACATATATGAATTGTATTCAATAAAATAAAAGTTGATTTATATGTGGAAAACTATTATGTACGTAAGAAAAGCAGACGTTAATATCATTACTTTGACTGCAGGTGAGGGTAGTGGCAGGAGAATGAGTATGTAGCACAACAAACAAAACGTAATCAGGGGCTATTCGTCGTCGTGTATTAGCGTACGTCTTGCGTCTTTAAACCATGCGATTGTAACAAGAAAAGGCACAAGAAGCGTGTAAACGATTAACAAAGGGAAAGTTTACAGTGACAAGTGCTTCCAAGAAACAATTTGTTTTGAATATAAAAAGGAATACGTTTGCGTAATATATGTACCTTACGCGTTATTTTATTTACCACTGCTAAACGGATGAGGGCAAAAGAGTAGTACATACGTGAGGGAAGTTCAATTTTTTCTTAGGCCAAAGACCACGCTTGGACAAGATCGTAACCAATCCTTTGCGGATTTTGTATGTGATTTATATGTGGAAAACTATTATGTACGTAAGAAAAGCAGACGTTAATATCATTACTTTGACTGCAGGTGAGGGTAGTGGCAGGAGAATGAGTATGTAGCACAACAAACAAAACGTAATCAGGGGCTATTCGTCGTCGTGTATTAGCGTACGTCTTGCGTCTTTAAACCATGCGATTGTAACAAGAAAAGGCACAAGAAGCGTGTAAACGATTAACAAAGGGAAAGTTTACAGTGACAAGTGCTTCCAAGAAACAATTTGTTTTGAATATAAAAAGGAATACGTTTGCGTAATATATGTACCTTACGCGTTATTTTATTTACCACTGCTAAACGGATGAGGGCAAAAGAGTAGTACATACGTGAGGGAAGCCTTATTAACAACTTCACCAGGTATTGCTTTTTGATTTTTATGATAACGATGGAATATACAAATTATGTGACATGCACAATTCAAACAAAGGATAATGTAAAAAGAGAGGAGCGGTATATACCATTATTATTGCGCGAATAATAAGATGATACGTTATAAAAATAAACCAACAAGCTTTCTTCATAAAAAGAAACATAACGCATTGATACAAATACTACATCCATGAATTATATATGTATTACACGAAAGTAATACTCATAATGTAAACGTGCACTTTTCCCAAGACTTGAATTCTTATAAAAGAAAAGTTGTTGGTCAAACTGCTTCAATTACATAGCGAGGTCGTCCTCAGTGTCATCCATATATCACGTGAAAGCACATGATTGATCTTTCACAAGGACATTGCTTTTTATTTTAAACAATGATTTAACAAGTGTAAGGCAACAAAAACATCACTACAATGAAAATAATTACTTTACAAAAGCATACAACGACTCTAGCAACAGATATTACAGCTTTACAAAGCTATTGACATTTTTATGTTTTTATTATTTTTTTCAGGGAGTTGTCATAAACTCGCATTCTAATATACTACCCCTTTCACTATATATATATATCATTCCAATAGACTCGCCAACTTGAAAAATCAATAAAAAATGCATTCAAAAGTTTCAAGAGAAGAATTATCCATAGCATTCAATTTGGTAAAAGAATTATTATTTATAATTTGTTGGGCAATTACATTGCTGTAACATAAATGATATATGGTGCATGACAACTATATAACCACCAATTTGTTCAAATTTCAAATTTCGAATGTGAGTTTTTTTTCTTTAATGGGGTTCAAAATAAAATATAGTGTAGGACCATTACTCATTTCTAAATGAGTGTTTCATGACCCACCCAAAGTGCAAACCAATTACTTATTTCGAGATGTACATATAACGTGGAAAAAGGTTATGAGCTTTATTTTATGAGAAGAAATTCTATTGATTCTCTCTAAGTTTTCTATGACTTTTTCGGAACTTGGAATTCAAAGGCGTTATTACCACCTTGAGAGTATGCTTCAATATATCTCCAGCATCTGTTGTAAAAACCACGAATTTTAGTGACAGTCATGACACCTGTGTCGAGATAAGTGGAAGGTTAGTCTGTAGTTTTGCGAAAGTATAGTCGCAGTGCTTTCTTGCGTATTTATTGACTGATCCCTAGTATCGCTCTATGAAATTTAATTCACAGTGGAACTTTGGGTACATCATAAGTAAGTGGTTATATTTTTCCACCGTTTCTTGGATGGCTGATTTTTGGGCTTTGAAGTCTGTCTGGGCCATCATGAGGTGCTTGGCACAGCAAGAGTTATTGGGGTGAGGCAGTGGATTTCCACAAGTCAACTTCAATTTTTTCTTAGGCCAAAGACCACGCTTGGACAAGATCGTAACCAATCCTTTGCGGATTTTGTATGTGCTGAGAGAAGGTATAACATCATTTTTGCCGTCTTCCTGTCTTTTCTTCTTGATGGTTCCGTTTGCATTTCTCTCTGTGTGTTGAGGAAAACGCCATCGCTATCATAAAACTTCTGTACTATCCATTCACCTCTCCTGTTCATGAATTTTGTTTCTCGTAGATTCTGAAGTGTCTACGCAGGCTAGACACACAAAATTAAAACAAATAGATGTTTGACGGCAATAGCAAAAAGATTAATCGTTTATTAATTGTTATATTCAATCCTTTTATACTAAAATCTAATCGATAACAAGAGTCACGGTTATGACACGGTGATTCAATTGAACGCAGGGTTGACAGTGTATCTTTGTATTATAAAATGCACGTAGTTCTAAATATTATACAATAAATTTTTTCATTGTTCAAAAAGAAGTAACGATGATCTCGTGTCAGCCAATGAATGAAGTGCGCTTTGTTTGATGGATATGATAAAGAATAAATTTATTTATGTCAAGTCACACTGTGGGTTGAGCTGGTAATGGTTGGTATCGAGCCGTTATACTTGTATAAGGCTTTGGTGTGTGTGTTCACATCAGATTCTCCTCAGCATCAATATCAATTCTTTCATCGTTTAAATTAAAAGTTTATAAATAGCGAGCGAACCTGGAGCCATTGCAGAATGGTTTGAGCTCTGATCAAAGAGAAAAAGCCCGACACAATCAGGGTGCATCGTTTCGAATTTTTGGATCGCGTCTTGTTCCAACTGTTTGATCATATCTTCGGAGGTCCACCAATTGTCCTTTCCGCATGTCGTATGTGAAGAATAACTTACCATAATAAGATTATGTAATGACGAGATGATAAATAATAATATTAATATAAAGAAAACGAATATAAACTATATCGAATCTATAATAAAAAGTGTTGCAACAGAAAAGTCAATTATAACAATGCTCTGACATATAAAGATAGTATATATCACAACATTATACAATCAATTGACTTTAATACATAATTATGACTCAGGAGATACGGACAGGAAATAGTGATTCCATCATGAGCCTAGCTAACGGTCAACTGGGAAAAGATGGGTAATTGATTATAGATCCGATGCCTGAACACCCTAGCAATAAATGCGAGGTTACAGGAACATATAAATAGTAGAATAGTTTTAGTGTAGTAGAAGTTCTTCAGTCTTATTTTATACCTAATAAAATAACCCCTACTTTCATCTCATTAATTTCACAACGTCCACATCCACAAGTTTTTTTAATGAAGACCACAAGAGGAAGAAGAACTACTGCTACTCCAATTCCTGAAGGTGATCCTGTCGCTGGCGAGCCTGCTACTACTCAAAATCCTACCATTATCGCTACATCCCTCAATTCATCTATTCCAACTAGGATAGATGAAGATACTAACATGGAAGAGATTTCCCATGAGGACCAATTGAGCGTAGAATCACTCAATTTAGTTGATAACAACGACCATCATGTACCTGATGAAAATTCATCATTAATTTTACCAAAAGGTAATCTAAATATTAATTCAAACGAATTACACAAAAACAATAATATTAATCCAATTCTACCCAATAAAGATGATAAGTGTGTACGTAAACATGAAAAAATAAAATCAGCTTACAAAAAGAAGATAGAAGATCTTCACCAACTGGCCCTAACTTGCGATTTTGAAAAAATCCCAGACGTCAACCAAGCTATCAAACAATACAGAAACATGTTGTCGGAATTGGAAAGCGCTGATAATAAAAACGCCAACAACACTGACACAAACAATAACAACAACGATCAACCCAACAAAATCTATGTAAATGAAAAAGATTTTCCAGTCTTTCAATTAATTGAAGATGCACCCACCACCAAAAATGACACTAAAGCATCTTACAAAACAGCCGAATCATTTGTTAATGCTTTCGAAGAAACAATAAATATGAATGAACTAGACATCAAAAATTGTTGGAGAAATTATTTACCCAAAGCTTTCATCAACAGCAAAAATAATATATACGTTAGGTGGTACCAATCCCAAAAATTTCCAGAAAACAAAAACATCACTTGGGAAGAAGTTCGCAAGTCAATCATCAATCGTTTCGGCTATTCTGGAAACAATGCCAACAAAGTCGATTATTTACTCAATTTACGACAAGGAAAATCCGATAAGATCAGAGATTATTTTGATAAATATAGAGAAGCCTATAATAGAATCAATTTATCTATTGCTGACGAAGAATTTCAAGTTGCCCACTACTTCGTATCAACATTATTACCAAAAACAATATAACGGAAGTAAAAAAATCATTGAAGCAAAATTATGAAGGACGTAATTCAACCTCATATTATCCTCCCAGTCTCAACAAATTGAACGATTTCCTGAGCAATCATGTCGGTGACATACAAGAAAGGCTGTATTTATCCTCAATGGACAGCACGGATAGCAAAGAAAATAATAAGAGAAACAATAACGAAAATATTGAAGAGATCAACAAAAAAAAATTCAATAACAATTCACAATCAGGAAATATCAAAACATGCAGATTTTGCAAAGTACACCCATTTTCCATTAGACAATTGAACAACTGCTTTGAATACCTCAAATCAGATGAGTATAAGAAATACATAAGAAACAGTAGTGGATCAAATGAAGGTAATGAGGAAGATTTCTAATTACCGTGAATAATTATTAAGAGATAAGGTGAGATATTTCGCAAGCTTCAAACATCTCATAATTTTTTTTTTCTTTGAAAAAATCAATCAAAAAAAGCACAACTAAGTTTTTTTGAAACTTAATCATTAGGGATTGTAAGTATATTTACTAATTTATTATTAATTTCTATTCTCATTTTAAATTTTATTATAATATTATAATCACATAATCATAAATGTTTCTCAATGATTATCCCCTTATACACTACAAAGTTCAATTAGACAAGAAAATTGACATATCTAAAATAATTGATAGGTTTCAAGAAAAAACATTAAATAATTTAAAATACGCATTCCAAGAACTTTATAAAAGAAAAAATTTTAGTGACATCAAATATCACAATCACTTTAAGGTATTTTTAATATGAATTAAAGAATATTGACGATTTCTTCAACCATACAGCAGATGAAAACTCGGGACCAAGTGAAGAAATTGCCACCAACTCTTTGGATAAAGAGGAGCTAGATGACGATAGCGCCGCTGTTTCTGGAGCTGAAAAAATGAATCAAAATGGAGAAGATACCCTGATTGAGGAAGGTTGGTGTATGAACCTATTGGTCGGCGTAGTGAAAAATTAAACTGATTATCCGCATTTTACATTTTGACACAGATTCTGACCTTATGTCTTATTCTCGTAACGAGGTAGCTGTGGAACCTATTTGATATAAGCGGTGAGAATATCAACGATTATATAAAAAAATCAAAAATAAAAGAAGGAACGAAGAGAATTCGATCAGATCGCAAAAAGTGATTAACTTGTTTATTGAATAAAAACATGGACTCTTTTATACTAAATTACTCTTATCAACATATCCCACGCTTGCGCGCCTTCAATGTTAATGACACTGTGCTACAGTGTCCGTGCTTTCAAATAACGTGGGTAATGTAGATCTATCAGTCATTGCCAATTTGTAATTGGCTGCAACGTGCTTATTGTTAGTCATTGTCTTCAAGACAGTCCTTACTTGGGAACAAGTGTGTGTGAAAGCTTAGTAATTATAATCAGGAACTTGTGTAGATCTAGATGTGGCTGGATGTGCGCGGCTACGCGTATATCCGTGAAGCTCTAGTGAGGCATCTATAAGTGTGATTACAACACTATTGACAAAAGAAAATCTACAACAACAAACGTAAACAAAACAGCAGCTCACACGGAGAAAGATGCTGAAATGTTACAATCGGTATTGAGTATGTACGCAGCCTCCTTCAAGATCAAGACCAGTTTAACAGACAGAGATTCGGATATATTGCTAAGCTTCATGGATACTATTTTAAACAGTGTAAATCACCAATACCCTTCAATCCCTTTCCTTCCAAATTCTATGAAGATGGTCATGTCTAATTTTGAGGGTGATAGTGTCATGATCTCACACTCTAATCTGACTACACAAACCTGGATAATCCATTAAGAATACATTCTAAAGTCATAGTTGATTTATCCATCATTTTACCCAATAAAAGAATTATTTATGAGCAATTATTGCTGTAACATGAATGGTCTTTATAAATGAAACGATGTTGGTAAGAAAGCTAAAGATTCTATTCAACAATGGACATCATAACACAAAAAATTAAAGTAAACCTGTCAACGTAAGTAATTCTACCAATGCTAGGAAATACAAATTACATAATTACTCCGACCGGTTAATCCTACTTTCTGGGATTTTCTACAATAAGCTCTACTGATAGTAAAACATCCGTTGTCTTGATGTAAGCTTATAAAAGGATTGCCCTTAAGGCACCTTCTTAGAAATAATTGTTGTAAAACAGAGACTTGATAATATGCTTCACGAAAAAATAATAAAAACACAGATAGAAATACAATTAGAATTCCTTGTAGGGTTTATTAAGTAAGATTCCATCATTTTACCCAATAAAAGAATTATTTATGAGCAATTATTGCTGTAACATGAATGGTCTTTATAAATGAAACGATGTTGGTAAGAAAGCTAAAGATTCTATTCAACAATGGACATCATAACACAAAAAATTAAAGTAAACCTGTCAACGTAAGTAATTCTACCAATGCTAGGAAATACAAATTACATAATTACTCCGACCGGTTAATCCTACTTTCTGGGATTTACGTACACACTCTCTACTGATAGTAAAACATCCGTTGTCTTGATGTAAGCTTATAAAAGGATTGCCCTTAAGGCACCTTCTTAGAAATAATTGTTGTAAAACAGAGACTTGATAATATGCTTCACGAAAAAATAATAAAAACACAGATAGAAATACAATTAGAATTCCTTGTAGGGTTTATTAAGTAAGATAAAATAACTTCACTAATTCTAATTGATTTCAAATTGAAGGGTATTTATAGAGATTTGATCTGGGATAATAATTGAAGCGAAGCAATGACAATTGGTTCGTTAAAACCTTCTAGCATCTTTAAGAAAGATGTCTTTGATAATGACTAGTCATTTGCGTAGTAAAGAGAATAGAGAACCAATTGAAAGAGGTTCATGTTAACTGCGGCAGCATGTTAACGATGGTGAAGATTGTAGATGCTTCTAGCATTGTATTATTTTGTTTGCCGCTCTAAGGGCGTGTATTCAAAGTCCGAAGTGAAGTGCCTGATATGGCACAACAATTGTCTTTTTATTTTACTTGAAATAAAACACCTAGGATATTAATCGTTATTTAATTAAATTTATTAAAAAATATAAAACATATAAAAATATAGAGTTAAACTAATTATTAGTGATATGACTAAAAAATATTAAAAAAGACGGTAGAGAACTTTTAAAATAAAAGTTTGATACGTGGGGTGGAGCTGGACAGTTTGACGGTAGTCAAAGCCATAAAAAAGACGGTAGTCTTTTCATATCAATTGCCTACAATTGATTCGTGACTAACCTCCCTACACACAGTTTCAAAGTACTTTTACTTTCTCTCTGATTTCACTTACACTAATTTAACGTCAAGACTTCACATGTATTTATCAATACTGTCAGAGACACAATCTACTACACCCCTATTAGAATTACAAATATCGGCTAATACTAGAAGCTATACAAGCTCTACTCGCAGATATACACTTTGAACAATAGTGATAATCGTTGATACCACACATTCTGGTATATATATCGCTATAGCTAAAACTTTCTTTTTTTAATTTGGTGTAGCCACTTTTGCAGTGTATGTAATCTAATTCTTTCAACGGCCGACAATTTTTTCTTTTAAACGAGGAGAGTAGTATTTCTCCATTTCTTTCTTTTCTTCTTTACATTTTTTTTTCTCTCAAACAAAGCGCAAACAGTGTAAGTGTTTCTTTTTTTCAAGTCTCTGCATGTAATCAAACAAATAATGATTAACGTATTCTTATGTCCACATGCTATTTCAACATATGAAGCTCAAATATGTTTACGCAAAATAGGGCTCCCTCCCCCTATTCAGATATAACTTTTTTTCTGAAAATTTTTGTTCTGTGGTGCTCTCCTTGAAACACATGATTTAAATCTGCAATTATGATTGGTTTAATCCTATTGTTTGTTTTTGTGTTTATTCCCACACACATATCATTTTCCGGTGTCTTATTTTTGTGTCTTTTCGTGTCCTTTTTGGTGTATTGCGGTGTCCATCAAGCCTGTTACTATATTCTATCAAACTGTTTTCACCGTATATTACTGCTCTGCTACTGCTACCGTTGCCATTACTGTAAGTGTATCATCTTTTTACTATTTTATTTACTCAAACATACATACTAACTCAATGTATAAGTCGTTTTTATTATCAGTTCTCTTCCTCCTGGCGTGTTTTCTGGTGTTTCTTTTTAATCCCTATTCAAGCCAACTCTGTTCTGCTTACTTTCCTTTTCATTATTGCTACTTCATTGACATACTAGTGGTGATTACTTTCACATACTGATATGACTGTTGTAGAGCAATTGTGCTTTGGGCTATAATAGGTGAGGTATTTGGGTGATGATTTTACTCTCTATTGAACAATAGATGAATTGCTTGTAAGTACAATTATACTCTCTTCTTCTTTCTTTTGTAATAAGATGTGTTGTAAATGTTACGGCTTTGATATACACAAGTGTTTACCGCCATTTGTATATATAATTGTTGTAATGGCATACTGTAAGTGTATCATCTTTTTACTATTTTATTTACTCAAACATACATACTAACTCAATGTATAAGTCGTTTTTATTATCAGTTCTCTTCCTCCTGGCGTGTTTTCTGGTGTTTCTTTTTAATCCCTATTCATCCCTATTCAAGCCAACTCTGTTCTGCTTACTTTCCTTTTCATTATTGCTACTTCATTGACATACTAGTGGTGATTACTTTCACATACTGATATGACTGTTGTAGAGCAATTGTGCTTTGGGCTATAATAGGTGAGGTATTTGGGTGATGATTTTACTCTCTATTGAACAATAGATGAATTGCTTGTAAGTACAATTATACTCTCTTCTTCTTTCTTTTGTAATAAGATGTGTTGTAAATGTTACGGCTTTGATATACACAAGTGTTTACCGCCATTTGTATATATAATTGTTGTAATGGCAACATTTCTTATTACTTGAGAGAGTTAAGCATACTGTTTAACAATGGTAGGCTTATTTTGTTATAATATGAATATGGTGTTGTGAAATCAAGTTAATATACGGTACTATCCCACCTTATTGATATGCGATTATCAGTCACATGTTCTTATTGATAGTTGAATATTATTGTGAATTCAAACTGATATGTATTTGGTTCTACTACAACCATATTGAGGTACGATGAACAATAACATCTCTTCTACTTTAACAAAATGAGTGTTTGACTTGAAGATTTGTGTATATGCGTAATGAGAGTTGTTCTAAAGTTGTGAAATAGATAGTCAATGATTTACTCCATTTATTAACCCTCTTATATTTCATTCGCAATTATAATACATATGACACTTGTAAACGTGTGTACTGTAACCATTCCTGCATTTCATTATTTAGCTCTATTGATAATGATGACATACACAAGGAAGCGTCATCTTGGACTATCACTTTCTAGATATCTATTGTCTTTTGACAGCACAAGACCACACATACTCTTTGTAATGAACCTTTTACGTATCTATTTACATATATTATCTTTTTGTTTCCACAATTCTTTACCATAATATAATTTAACATCCCCATCTCCTTGTATTTTTGAAATAAACCTTCAAGTCATTTTACACACAATGCCTCTTTTAAAGCCTTCACTCAAACTCCTTGCTACATACGCTGTTCTAATTATGTGTACACATACACCATCACCATCGTCTTTTGACATTTCGACATGAGATGTTCCCATGTCGACTCAATTGAACTTTCCTTTTCCTCATTTCAACACGATAACGTAATGTTATTGCTGCTATACAGTATATGAAACATAAATTAATGTAACATTACCCTAGATTTAAGATGGCCATTCAGTATATAAACACCCTTGCTTTTTCATGTATAAAAAGAATTGCACCTTTAGTCTGATCTTACTTTTTAAAACAAGACCCTTTTATTACTTGATACAGTTAATCAATCACCATGGGAAGCGTTGGTATTGTTTGCAGTATAGTGAAATTGTCACCATTATTGAAAGAAGAGATTCAACACACAGAAAGAAACACAAGCAGTATAAGCCAGAGAGTGTATTAGTCGCACTAGAAGAAGCAAGGAAAGACAAAAAAAAGCACAGAAGAGAAGAAGAGCGACAAACTCGTGTTTTCAGCTCCAAAGTATTCTACAAGGCCAGAGTATATATTCCAAACAGAAGACGATTGCATTCACTATAATTAAAAGCTCGGTAGCAGATCCACTAAATTCTCAAGGATTGGTAGTTATCCACTAACGATATACGTGGTGGATTTACAACTGTAAATCCACTAATTTGGTGGCATAGCTACCAATTTAATTGGTAGCTTTACTGCCAACTGGGCTTTTTTTTCCACTGTTAAAAAAGGTGGTATATCCACCAACACTGTACCTTTTACCACTAATTTAATGGGTGGAAAATCTACCCCATCGTATTCATATCCACTACTTTGTTGGTGGAAAAGAGGACGAGAACTGCATATTACCACTAATTCAATGGGTGGAAAATTTACCCTATTATATTCATATCCACTACTAACATTGTGGAAGCGATCATTGTGAAATAGATTATTGGTTTATGTAAAATGATAGTTTTTTATTACAATTGGTAGTTATTTAATCATCAGAGGTATCAATCCATATAAAACGTATTCGTATTACACAATTAGAAGCTAATCCACTAACCAAGGTAGCCATCCACTAAGTAAGGTAGCCAATCTATCTACTAAAAAAGGTAGTCAATCCACTAAAAGAGATTGCCAATCCACTAACAAGGTAGCCATCCACTAAGTAAGGTAGTGCCAATCCACTAAGCAAGGTAGCCAATCCACTAAGCAAGGTAGCCATTCTACTAAGAAAGGTAGCTATTATACACACTGAATCAATACACGTACGCTGTATAGAATGATATAACTCAAAATACCTTCAGTCGCTTCGATTGTGAATAGATAAAGGGCAAGAGAAAAAAGAACAGTGGAGGCAAGAACATAAAGGAAAGCGACAACACCAAAAAGCAAGAGGTACCTACAACTAGAAGAAAGTTCAACAATTAGAGACGAGTGAGTGTACAAGAGATTGTCGCTTTTACCTTCTCTCACGAAAGATGTGGTGAAGACCAGAGAATTCTAACTAATTAGACAATAGCAATAGAGTAGATTAGTATAAAATACCACAACTGTCAAAGGAGAAAGTGATTACATACCCTGCTTTCGATGACTAAAAGTTAAAAACAATAGATTATCAGTTGTATGTTAATAGACAATCAGTACATTATACTTTACCCCATTCAGATCCATAGACCAAAGTAGAAGTAGTAAAGGCTATAAGATTAGTTGTTGTTAGAGACATGTATCTTTGCAATGCAAAAGGGAACATTTTATACTTTTGAAAAAAAAGTTTATTGCAAAGAAAAAAGAAAAAGAAGAAAGAAAGAGAAAAGAAAGAGAAAAGAGAGAGAAAAAAAAAAGAAGGAAAGAAAAAGACAAGGAAGCATTCTTTTCTTACTCAGATGCAGGAGGCGAACCAGCAGACGAACCAGACGAACCAGCGGACGAACCAGCACCAGAAGAACGATTACTATAAATTGAACGCATTAGCCACAACCTTTAAAACAACCACCTTCCTTGCGCTTAATTACCTTCTGCTGGCAGAACGCGTTTGCTATAAAATCACCATGAAGCAAAACAAAATAAAGATTAACAATCTGACGGAAAATGGCAAAAAATATATAACTTACTCGTCTGGCTTCGGCTTGACGACTGGATTTGAAGCCTTCCTGCATCAAGAGGTTAGCCGCCCAGCTGTCCACACACCCACTGAGCGACGTATGAGATCCCTCGGCTAAGGCCTCCAATTTATAGCAGTAATAGCTTTTCTGGAGGCCATTGACGTCTCTCCAGAACCTCTGGTTAACACCATCGGCTCTCATCAACGTCATCACCTGACGGGCGAGCGATCTCAAATGCAGACGATCGGCAGATACTTGGTGAGCATGATACCCATCAGAGCTATCATGCTGTTTACGCCACACGTATCGAAGCAACGCGGCCAATCGCTGAGAGCCAGAACCGAAGTTTCTCTTGCCACCAGGGACGGTTACTTCAGAACCAAGACTGGGAGGGATATCCCTGGCGACGACCTCGGCATCTCTTACTTCGGCAATGAACCTAGTCATGGCGATTTGGTTGCCAAAGTCAGTCATAGAGGGGACGCCTTATGGATGTCAGTTAGCAAGGAGAACTTTTTTTTTTAGAACAAACAATTGTATTTACATACCTCTGACTCTCTCTTGAGAGGGGCCTTCTACACCGCCAAGAGAAGGGCCAAGCAAGGAATTCAACTCTTCACGGACGACACGGACCATCATGGCCTCCATTTCGTGAAGTGCAGGAGGCACGCCCATGTCAAGTGGCATGTTAACCAAAGGAGAGGAATGGAGATCCATCATAGAGGAGAATTGTTGAGTGTTGTTGTTGCTGGAAAAGTTCATTGTAAAAGTATTTTAATAATGACAAAGTGATATTAAGATAAATAAAGAATACCAAGTTGGTAGGGGTACTTGCCAAATTATTATACCTGCTTTCAAAAATATGGTAGCAAATCCACCTTTTTAGGTAACACATCCACCAACGGAGGTGGATGGCTACCAACAAAGGTAGCTAATCAAACGAGTAATTAACCCAATCACAGGAGACGTTGTATATAAACACCGCTTTTTAGTGGCATGTCCACTATCTAGTAGTAGACACAGGCACCAAATGAGTTGCTTAAACATCATCACAACATCTAACTACCCAGTAGTACTCTCTATTAACATCATTGCCTCAATCAAATTTAGAAATAACAGATCACATTTGTTTAAACGCAGCATAATTTATTTTTGTCTCTTTGCTATAAAAGGTGCTTTCAACTTCATTCCTGTACATACATACGTACCTTTTCCTTCTTCTCCCTCCCTCTTCTTCTTCGAATAAAACTAGACTTGTTACCTTATCATGCCTCTCATGACAACAACAGACTCTCATCAACAGGTCTTCAAATGTACCTTCTGTTGCCGAAGAGAATTCCGCACTAGAAGGCAATTGACGGATCACGTTCAATACGAAAAACGCAAACAAAAAAGAAGAAAGATTGATGTACCTCCTGCCTCTGCTTTACTTGTTGAATCAACTTCGCCTCCAACACCCGTCCAAGAGGTGTCCTTTACTTCTGCTGATGAAGAGCCTTCTTCTCAACCTATGGAAGAAGATGTCGTTGTCAACGAAGAGCGTATGTAGCAATGCATCTTCAAAAATGTACTTCTTTACTTACTTGTTTCTGTTTCATAGCATCACTTGTTCAAGTCGATCCTCCTTTTGATCCCTCTGCCCCAAAGACCTACAAATCGTCTGCAAATTTTGCTGATGGTGATGAAGGCCATGTTTATGAAGCTGAAAACTTGAGAGATACTTCTTTCACCTACACTGAACTTCTCAGTATTGAATTGTTCGACATAGTTACTGGTTTCAATATTCCCACCGAGGCTCATAGACAGCTAGTAAACCTGATGAACACGATGATTCGTGACAAAGAAAAGATTAACCAACGTAAGTTTGTAATGATGATGCTTGCTACGACTGTACTTGCCCTTTTATATCTGACTAAAACGTGAACGTTTAGAATGTGAACCAGTCATCCTCCACGGCAATCGTGTTGATACCTTACTCAAACGAAAGACTGCTTTGAAAGCCCACGAATACGATATCTGTCTCAATTCCTGCCAGCTATATAACCTCACTGAAGACAAGGACAAGTGTTCTATTTGCGGCCTTAACAGATTCGTAAAGAAACGCCCGGATTCTCCCCTTCTTGTTCCAGCAAACTCCTTGAAAGTGATGTCCATTGGTGATTTACTTGCCAAGATGATTAGTAGCAAGAAGATGCGAAAGGAGCTGCATTATCGCCACGAGCGTCAAAGTATCCAAGGGCTCCTTACTGACTACTTTGATGGCCATCACTATCAATCCCTTCGTGCTGCTGGTTTCTTTGAATCGCCTGACGATATAGCCATCGCTCTCTACGTTGATGGGTTTGTACACCAAAAAAAATCGAAGCAACAGTCGACAATCGTACACGTAATGGTGCTCAACTTTGACCCTGCATATAGGTTTGTACATTAGTTCAGTAAAGAATTGCTAGTTCGAGATAGACTTACGCGTTTTCTTTTCAACAGGTACACCGATGAATACCTTCTTCAACTTGCGATTATTCCAGGAAAGATTAAAGACCTCGACTCTTTTATGTTGCCCATCGTTGACGAAATCCTTAGTTTGGGAAAACATGGGTTGATTGTAAAGAAACCTTGTGGCGAAGTCATCAAGTCGAAAGTTCACTTAGTTATAGCTACCGGTGATATTCCTCAAGTACGTTGTGAAAAGGGAATGAAAGAGCTTGAACTAATCATTTTCGTATACACAGGTCACGAAATACTGTCACCATGCTGGCCATAACGCTACCTTCGGCTGTAGAATCTGCAAGGTGGAAGCCACAGCACCAGAATCAGGAAGAGGTTCATACTTTGTAAACCGACAAGCTGCTTTAAGAAGTATCGAAGACTTTAAAAATGGTGATATAGTAAGTTAATAGAAGGCACATTTTTTTAAAAAAAAAAGAATTCCCCTTTAAACTCACCTACTACTACAATTTACATAGGGACACCAAATACAAAAACCCTGCCTATTCGCCCGGCTACCAACATTCAACGGGACTCCATTTTTCGCACTTGATGAAATGCATCTGTAGAATTATGATATAATAAAAAGTTATAAGACAGTTATGTAAATACTTTGAGACTGTTTATACGATGTCCTTTATTAAGATATTAAGATGATGGGTATTTATACTAATAACTATCTGCTATGTGCATTACGTGTTGACTTCTACTAGTATAGCTTCTATACTATATGCGGATATTCAAAGTAGATCTTCAATCTCTATATCAGTGCATAGTCTTGTGTTACCTTTAACACTCGGGTTTATTTACATCATATCATAGACTTTAGCTTACTCTAGTAGAGCTATTCCTTATATTGGTTGTTGACAAGAGTTATTATAGTACGCTATTAATAATCATTATTGATAGCTCATCTTACTATGACATATATGACAGATTTACTCTATATAGATGAATACACTTTATTAGGGAGGAAGTTCTAGAGTCAGATCACAACAGCATCTCATAGCCCACGGTATTGGGAAGATGGTCCATACTTTAATCGTCAATCCAAAAAAATCTGCCAACTACTATTACAACCGTGACCAAGCCAACAAGCAAAGCTATACTTTTCTAGTCAGCTCAGCTGCATTGACAACTATTGGTATCTGCATTGAAAGTTCAAGAAAAACTATTCCCACATCCTTCCAAGGTAGTTGGGATAATATAATTGCTAAACTTGATGGTGCTAGAGCGATTGATTTCCTCGACTTTCTCTTGTTTGTTGTCCCTACGTTGCTGGTCCCTTTGTTTGAACGAGTTGAAGTCAGAACTGCTTTACTGAACTTGGTGAGAGGTTGTGCAATTGCTTTGCAATGGAGTTTGACCGAGTCACTTATAAGAACGATGGAAAAGTAAGTTATTACATTCAACAAAACTTTGCTATTTACCAAAGCTATTAATACAAACCTCTTCTTTTGCTTATTTTCATAGATGCTTCGAATCATGGCACCAATTTCTAGAAGTAGAAATAGCCAATAACAGACTGAGCACATCTGTGTTTCGACCAAATAACCACTACATCTCCCACATCGCCTTCATTACCAGGAATATGGGTAACATGAGGACATATAGCGCAAGATCACTAGAACGTACCATTGGGAAGTATTCTAGACTTATTACGAGTAGAGTCCATAGTGGTAAACATGCGGGGAATTTAGTCGAGAGACATGCTATTCGTGGTTTCCTCCAATTCTCCTTCAACGTGCATGAATTGATTGATGTGATTAAACCCAAGAAAACCTCTTTGGATGACTACCTCCAGCTGGCTGAATCCTCTATCCATGATTATGGCCACCAACTTTGGAGTCCCTTCAAAGAGGGCTCTATGCTGAACGATCGTACCTTTATATCCGCTGAAGTTCTCCTCAGTGCCCTTAACAAATACTATCGACGTGCCTCTTACCAACCACGTAAGCCAATTACTGCTTCCAACTTGGATATAAAGATTTCTGCTCGCGCTTGGATGAACGATCAGGTCTATGGATCTGAGCTGTACAGGAAGTTGAGAAACGAAGGTCGCCGTGGTAATCATTTCGTTTGTTTCACTGCAACAGTCAATAGAAGGTAAAGTCTTGCTAAAAAGAAGTTTGTATCATCCACTTTAGAATCTAATTCAATTTTTTTAGACAAATATGGTTTGTTGGAGCTGTAATGTTTTACTTCATACCCAATGACTTTGTCCACGAAAAGGAGTCGCGTTTTCTTGCTTTGGTTGAAGTCATGAAGGAGCACTATGGAGACCGGTTCGACCCATGTATACCAGTAGTGAAAATGCAACCGCCACGTACGTTGTCATCAACTTGAACGACATTGTTCAGCAAGTGGGGCTTGTGAGAACCAGTCCAGGAGGATCTGAATTCAAGGTTGTAGCACCATACAAGATCTTCAACGTCAACCAAACTCGAAATGCTGGCATGTTGCAATACTTGTAGTGGCTGTTGCTTTCTTCTCTTTTCTTTTTCTTCCTTCTTCTCTTTTCTTCTCTTCTCTTCTCTTCTCTTCTCTTTTTCTTCTTTCTACTTTCCTCTCTTTTCTTCTTCTTTCCTCTCTTTTCTTTTTCGCACCAAGTTGTCTTTTTACCATTATATAATGATTCGCCCTTTAATAAAGAATAAAATCAGCAATCAACAACTTGCAAAAATACAAAATCGTTCTCTTCCCTTTTCCAGTGTAAGTACGACTGTCACCCGCCTTCTTTTTACAAGTGATACTACAATAAAAAATGAATGTGTTAGCTGCCACAGCGTGAGACTTAACAAGCCTTCTGCTTTTTTCTATCTTCAAGTTGTATGTAATTACCTTCACAACTCAACACCTTGATGAGAATTAAATCGTCACTAAGCCTTGTCTAAAAACGTCACTTTCCTCCCATCCTTGATGTATACCAACACCGTCCATCTTTTGACATTATACGCTGACAAGAAATACGTTAGCTGCCTTCTTTGAAAACAAAAAGGATACGCTTCCTCTCACTACCTCTGTTTTTCAATTGAACGAACTTTCACTCCCATCCATCGTTTTACATTGAACACTGAAATAAAAAACTGTTGAGCCTCCATACATCCAAAATCAACTCTCTTCCATCTTTGCTACTTCCAACTTGCTTATATTTAAGACCCTTCAACGTATTGGGAAGAAAACTTCCTGTCTACAATCACTCAACTGATTCAAAGCATCCATAATAAAATTGTTTCTGAGAAAAAAGATTAAGGAAAAGAAAAAACCACACATTATTTAAAAAAAGTCATACTGTTAGAAGAATAAACAAGTTTTTTATTCGGGGTTCATTCTTCTTCGCTTCAGAGAAGCATTTAGTCTCCTGACCCTGGCCTGGCAGAGACGGATAGTCGCCTCATACTCGGCCTGGAATATCAAGGTCTCAGCCTCGGCATCATCGATATCCGCCTCTATCGAGAGGATATCGATATCCCTTTGGCTGAGCCTTGTTTCAACCGATGTTGTTGACATCGGGCCAGGGACAGGAGCGGGGGAAGAAGAGGGAGAGAGGGTGAGAAAGAGGATTTCCTCTTGAGGAGCGGAAGCGGGAGGGGGAATGGGAGCCTCGTCGAGGGTGGGGAGGAGGAGGGAGGAGTCGAGAGAGGAGTCGGCAGAGGCGGGGGGAAGAGTAGTGGTGGGGGCGGCAGAAGAGGCAGGAACAGTGGTGGCGGCAGAGGAGGTGGGAACAGTGGTGGCGGCAGAGGCGAGGGGGGCGGAAGAAGAGGAGGGAGAACAGGGAAGGGTGGCGGCGGAAGAGGAGAAGCCAACAGGAGCAGGAGTGGGAGGGGCGGTGGGGAGGGTGGGAGCAGGAGAGGAGGAGGTGCGTTTGTATTTGACCTCCCCGTTGCAGCCGACAGAGGCCACGACCCTCATCCGGGGTCGGGAATCATCCAGCTTCTTCCCTTTGTACGTCCAGAAGAAGTCACTGGCTTCCTCGTCCGTCTTGAAGTGGACGAAAGCCTTGCTGCACAGTAAATTACAACGTTATTAATTTATTCAGAATGGGATTCGGTGAATGAACACTTACTCTAGGCCCGACAGCTTCACAATGTGAACGAAATTAGCACCAGTAAGGTCCCTCACGCGGGCAGCGAGTTGACCACTTCTCTCGTCTTTATCAAGGTTCCTCAAAGTCACCGAGTTTGTACGGGCTTTGTTGTTGCAACAGGGACTGAACTTCATTTGTTCCATTTTATTTTTGAATTTAAGGAAAAAGTGAGGCATAAACGTGGGGTACAAACGCGAAAATATAATGTGGATAGAAGATAGTCACATCCGAAGACGTAATACTTTTTTTACATGGCTGGTTATTCTTTTCTTTTTTCTTCTGTTTGTTCTCAATAACAGCTTTCTTCCAAATTCTCTTTCTTCTGTTCCAATAACAGCCCTCTTAATTCTCTTTCTTCTGTTCCAATGACAGCTTTCTTCCTGATTCTCTTTCTTCTGTTCCAATGACAGCTTTCTTCCAGAATCTCTTTCTTCTGTTCCAATAACAGCTTTCTTAATTCCCTTTCTTCTGTTCCAATAACAGCTTTCTTAATTCTCTTTCTTCTGTTCCAATAACAGCCCTTTTAATTCTCTTTCTTCTGTTCCAATAACAGCCCCCTTAATTCTCTTTCTTCTGTTCCAATGACAGCTTTCTTCCAGATTCTCTTTCTTCTGTTCCAATAACAGCTTTCTTAATTCTCTTTCTTCTGTTCCAATGACAGCTTTCTTCCAGATTCTCTTTCTTCTGTTCCAATAACAGCCCTCTTAATTCTCTTTCTTCTGTTGTATGTTCTCAAAAACAGCTCTCTTTTACTGCTTCTCTCCAGGCAGGCTTTTTTTTTATATTATAAAAACGAAAACGAAAAATCAAGATAAACGAGCTGTAAGACTATACTTTATGGTTTGCAGAACGTTCTATCCCAGACCCTCTTCCTCTTTGTGAATAATCTTCATTCACTTTTTACCTCAACTTGTTATAATAAAGTCATGATTCCCAAGTATTGGGATTAGTTTTGTTAATCCATTAGAGGAGTGATTTACAGTGGCTTTTATTTTAAAATGTAACAACTTGCCCAACTTGCTACACGCCTTTTGTGTTGGAAGGGCCGTTTCATCTTGAAATGTTAATCTGCAACACCTTTGCGACTGTGTTGAGAGTGCTTCAACATAATTTCGCAATACCTGTTTCCATGTAAAGTTCAATAACGTTTACCTGTTCAACTAGCATTCTGTTATACCATTCCATCAGCGTTTTTTTTTCTTTTTTACAGATCAAACACCATTTGAAGTAAATCAACCTAGCTTTGAAGCGTGAATATAAAACCTCTGCATTCCTTTCAGTCGGGAGTTGATGATCTTCAGTTTTTTAAGTTGAGGGTGATAAGTCGTCGTTTCTAAATTTCTAAATTAGGCGTGTACAGGGTAGCAAATCCACCAATTCAGTGTCAAACCACTAACGAATGTTTACTTTCACTCAACACCACATAATCGATGACCATAAAAACATCAAAATTGATAGTAAACATTGCTTAAAATATGGAAAAGTCTTTTATAAACCTTTCTCTACAATATACTTTTTAATCTTGGTGCAATATATCGACGTTTTTTTTTTTCTTTCTTCTATATCATAGATACACTCAATTTCTGAAATGATATTTTTGGAAAAATTAGTGGATATCACTACCAACTTAGTAGCCACTTGGTGTTAAATTAGTGGAAAATCCACTAAATTGGCAACAGCTACCGAGGTTTTAATTATAGTGTTCCGTTTTACTAAGAAAAATTTGAACAAGTTTTTACAACTAAATTACATCTACTCTATATTTATATGAAAGCCTTATCTAACTGATCTGACGGGAAGTCTAGTGTCATGATCTCACACTCTAATATACCCTATTTCAATATATCACTTTAATTTGACTACGCAAACCTGGATAATCCATTAAGAATACATTCTAAAGTCATAATTGATTCATCCATCATTTTACCCAATAAAAGAATTATTTATAATCTGAGCAATTATTGCTGTAACATGAATGGTCCTTATAAATGATACGATGTTGGTAAGAAAGGAACTAAAGATTCAATTCAACAATCGACATCATAAAACACCAATCATTAAAGTAAACTTGTCAATGTACAGTAAGTCATTCTACCAATGACAGGAAATACAAATTAGTAACCCCGACCGGTTAATCCTACTTTCTGGGATTTTCTAGAATAAGCTCTACTGATAATAAAACATCCGTTGTCTTGATGTAAACTTATAAAAGGATTGCCCTTAAGGCACATTCTTAGAATTTATAATCTTTTTATTTTTACTTGAAATAAAACACCTACAACACACAGTTTCAAAGTACTTTTACTTTCTTCTCTCTTATTTTATTCACTTATTAAACGTCAAGACTTCACATAAGGTCCCATACAACAGACCAAACTAGTTTTCTTTTCCTGTGCAACTTAACCTCACACAAATGTTTAAAA
Source organism: Mucor irregularis B50 (assembly GCA_000587855.1). Classification (NCBI taxonomy): domain Eukaryota; kingdom Fungi; phylum Mucoromycota; class Mucoromycetes; order Mucorales; family Mucoraceae; genus Mucor; species Mucor irregularis. The sequence goes on along the minus strand of KK076509.1, from coordinate 48,864 downwards.
TCACTCAAAAAAAAAAGTGGGTGGCGTTTTCAAAAACCCAGTAAATTGAGAGTGGAAACACTGTAGTAGTAGCTTTTGTAGGTAACAAAACCTCATCATGTGGTTTTCACGTAAAAATCACGTGATGAAAAGGGTCAACTTTCTCAAAAGCATGTTTTTTATTGGCCACAACATATATAGTAGATGATAGACCTATATGTGTATGAAGATTCTCTAATTAGTCTATTGCTGTTGGCAGGAATATTACAGAGATAATTTTGGTTGAACTTTTCTTGTACAACGTAGTAGATTCATCGTCATCGAAAAACTATAATGCATGGTCCTTAACTGAATAGTTTAACGACGCTACCAAGTGGCTCTTTGATGAAAAATATTCTCTGTTTGCCTTATCAAACTGTGGACGTTCAGAAATTAATGAGGAGATAAAGTAGGGATTATTTTATGAGGTATGTATTATGAAATAAGACTCAAGAACTTCTACTGCACTAAAACTATTCTACTACTTATATGTTCCTGCAACCTCGCATTTATTGCTAGGGTGTTCAGGCATCGGATCTATAATCAATTACCCATCTTTTCCCAGTTGACTGTTGATGTGTCAAATAGGTGCTTTGATACCAATCAACTGAGTTCAGTCCCTTGTATAAAGGGATCTGATGACAATGTTTCTCCTTTTACCCTTATCTTCCCACTGTTTTCAATATGAAACATTGTCTAGGTGTATAATCAGTTCATGTTGCAGTTTTTAGTACGTTTTGTACAAGAACAGGTTTTATACAAAAGGTGTCAAGCCTATATTATCTTGGTACCTTTTGTATCCAAGTCTGAAAGTAACATATTAATAGTCTAACGCATACTTGGTTGCGATATAATGTATCCTACGAGTCCATACATTATATCTATTACATATCTATTTGATCATGTAATGTATTTATATTCATATGCTGAGTTTGATAGGTGTAGAATAATGATCTGCTCTTTTATCCGTCATGGGTTAGCTAGGATCATGATGGAATCACTATTTTCCATCCGTTATCTCCTGAGTCATAATTATGTATTAAAGTCAATTGATTGTATAATGCTGTGATATTTACTATTTGTATATGTCAGAGCATTGTTATAATTGACGTTTCTGTTGCAACACTTTTTATTATAGATTCGATATAGCTTATTCCTTTTCTTTATATTGATATTATTTATCATCTCGTCATTACATAATCTTATTATGTAATGTTTTTATACATATGGTAGGTTATTCCTCACACACGACACAAACATCTAATTGATATTTTCGTTTATATACACTTATCTCAATCAAGAGAAAATTTCTTATTGTATGCGCTAAAAGTAGACTAAAAACACTACCATTTTATAATATTTCGATGATGAGCAAAGACCAACATACGATTTTTAAATAATGCCCTGCTTCTTCTTATTAGAAGAGGATGGATATGTAAAAACTTCGTATTGGTATGAAATGAACTTAAAATACGCATTTTATTGTTAGGAAATGTAAGAAAATTTCCTGAATTACAGTTTTTAAAAGAGTTTGCAAAGTGCTGCTTCCTTATGTTACTGAAGCGGTATATAAAGTTAGTCCCAAAATGGAAATATAAAGAGATAAATCTCACAGCTGTAGCTTACCCGAGGTAATCAACTGCACAGGCAGCGACGCCAGCAATATGCATCGTATTTCAGATGATAGAGGGCAAATATAAATTTATAATAAAATAAATCGTTGGTTTTTATACCTAACTATGATAAAGGGAAGTGTCAGCAACGTGGTTTTTGACGACATTTTAAATATTCACTCAAATACTTACTTAAAGGGCAAATGATTCGAAGAAAAAAAATTCCAGGATATTGTCAATAAAGCCGCCCTTTAACATCAATGAAAACTATCTTACCTCGGTAAAGCAAGAAAACGACCACAGAGAAAGAGGGATATTTATATTTTGCAAATTTGAGGAAGCGATGCCACCGGAAGGGAGAGGTGGAACGACAGCAAGCAAGTAGTAACAGAGATATGAAGCCAGGGGGAAAGTTCCAGCGTTTCTTCGATTTAAGTCTCATAAAGTATGAGAAGGATGAGGAAGAAAGGGAAGGAAACGTACGTTCCTTCAGACATAAATATGTATCAGTGAAACTGACAACAGTAGGACTACCTTTTTTTTTGAACGAAAATTCATCATGTATTCAGTCCACTGAGCTATAGCCATCATTTTGATAAATCCATGCTTTGATTTATACTTTAAACCTTTTATGGTAAGATTTTGACCATTTCCTCAATTTTGATTGGCGGATGCCGAAAATTTATTTCCTTAAAAATTATTTTTGTTGCGATACTGTCAGTACGTTTCACCGCCAAGTACTTCTTTATAGCTATTTTACACTGCTTTTCCAAAAAAAAAGTTTCTATCATTCAATTTTCATTAGCCAAGTATTTCTAGTTGAGCAGGTCTAACTTCCAAGCCTGAAGTATTTCTAACAAGTACGATTTTCTTTATCGATCGACTTTGCCTAAAATGAGATAGCTATGTTTAAGTCTCGCCTTATCGCCCAGAATGATTGTTATACTTACACCTCATCTAAAGACATAATTTTTTTCAAGCCACTTAAAGTGCAAGCGCCAATGCCAAAGCCATGGCCAAGAGTCAACGAAAAGTTACCATTGGTGATGTATCCTATGTGTCGCGTTTTGGAAGGAATAGTGAGAGAAAAATTGGGTGCTGCAATTTCCACCTCCAAAAGTTCTTTCACTTTTCTTTTACTCTTCTTCAATGGTGTATGGTGACGCATATGATAAGTGCAGGAGTTGTATTCGTCAAAACTTTCTAATAAATAAATTGATGCATGATTGGCCGGCTTTCCACGATCAATATAATTCACTCTGATTTTTACAAGTGCATCATCTAAAGGAAAAGTGAGACTATGGCTTGCAAGACGACGGTTGGTTAAAAGTGAATCCAACTTTGATTGAAATGCATCTTGAGAAGATGATAGAGCGGCTGATACTAATACTTCGCCTTGAAGTAAGACGTAGTTTGGTCTAATACTCAAATTACTTTCCTTGTCTATTTCCATGTGTTCGACGGTAGCCAAGGTCTCAAAAGCAGACTCAAACGGATGTTCAATGCCTCTCTTCTTGAAATTAACGCGTTTTCCTGGTGGTTTCTTTTCCCAAATAGCAAGAGCGGCTTTTTTGCTTAAGTCACGTTGAACTTCAAATGCGCGTGTGCTGGGATAATCGTGAGGAAAAGATGGCAGTCCACTCTCATAATGCATAGCCCTTAAATCTTCGAATCCTGCAACACGAACACCTGCAAAAACAAGTGATTTCCAAAACGGTAAGCCCCAACCTCGGGGTAAAATCATGGTCCAACCTTCGATAAGTTCGTGTGAAGCTAATGGTTTTTGTGAAATACCGGCTTTATCAAATGATGGTCCTCCACGTTGAATGAGAAGAATGGGAATGTGTGCATCTGCTTCAGTGGGAACTAGTTTTGTACCAGGGACAAGGTTTTGCTGTCTGCGTAAATTTAATTCATACTCTGATATCTTTTTGTCAAATAGAGTTTGTCGAACTTCTGCATCCCATACGCTGCAAGCTGAAGCATCGGACGGCCAGTGATCTAGTATCTTTTGCATCTTTTCTTGTTCTTCCTTTGAAATACTATTCTTTCGAGGTGGCACCTTTTGAGGGAATCTAATAATGTTTCAATACGCAGCTCTATCATGTATTGTTCAAAATCACAAATTATACCTTAAGCGAGGATCATTGACTTGAAGGCCCAATACAACGCCCGGAGACAATGAACATGAAGACCGAAGCTGACTTAATTCACTCCAAACTTGATTACCTTTTGTCGCACTATCGCCTTGCTGGATGGGATCGAGAATAGCTTGTAAAAGTGCTGTGGAACGAGGTCCAGTCAACTCAAATCGTAAAAGTTGTTCGCGCAAGTCGTTTACTGTCACGTTCGTTACATTACTCTCTTTGATAGATTTCTGAATGAAATAAAGTGCTTCGTTGATAGCAGAGGGGTGAATCCATAGCCAGATGGTGTCTTTTGTATAAGGTCTCCATAAAAATGAGATAGGGCATATAAGACTTGAAGGGTATTTCAAATATTCATGCAAATTCGTGGTCCCAATTCGATTTCCCGCAATAAATCTATCATCATTGTATTTAATATGTGATTATCTTCTCGATGATTCTATGACAACTAACCTTTCACTTCCCACAGACGGTAATCCTGCGTCTGTAATTTTATTCATCACATTCACTATATTCTCAAAATCTCCATGTAACTCAATACACGCCAAGTAAGATGCATCGTGAGCAATCGAAAGTCTAGTAAAAGAACGATAGGTGATACGAGCTGATTTGGTGTTTGGTTTCGATGCAATTCTGTAACCCCAAATATCTGTCATTTTCATTCTCTTTGCGTGCCACATATGAGTCTCCATCCACTTTTTGGATTCTTATATATGGAATAGACATGGTTAAAATAATGCACGTATTGATACATATGCAGCTAATAGCCTTACTTTGTCTGCGAAGAAATTCTTGAACAACATTTCTTGGTGGTTTTATTTTTCTGACTTTTTTACGGATCAGACTTTTATCAGGAGCAGACATTTGAGCTTCTCTTGCCGCTTTTTCTCTTAATCTTGCTGGAAGTCGATTCAAGTTATGACTTGCTGTACGTCGACGAAGTCCTCGTGGAAGTGACTGAAACGCAAGTTCATTGATAGCATAACTAGAAGATTGTTAAGATATACTTGTTGTAGGTGTAATACATCTATCTATTTACCTAGCGTTTTTTATACTTTGCTGCATAGCATTGATTTCTGAAATTCTAGCAAGTGCATGTCGTTCACCAGCAATAGGGCCAGATATCTTGGGTAGATCACTAGCTAAAACATGTAGAAGAGAACAAGTTAATGTAAAGTAGATCCTCTTCCTCCATATAGATCTTACCCAAACTGTTTTCTTTTACATTTAAAACGGGCAAGTTACGCACAGCCTTGTTTCTCTCTGTAAATAATACTGTCAGTCAATAAAAAAAAAAGTGGTGGTTATGCTCACCTTTTCTTTTCTGCTTTCCGGACATAGTGTCGGTGGTGTCCATAGTGAGGATAATCCTGCTGCTGCTAAGCTATGTGTGATAAAAAGAAGGGAAAAAAAAAATATGCCAAAGAAATCTTCGAAAGGCAAGTAACAAGTCAAGTCACGCAAGGTACTTTCTATAATTCTGCCTTTTTAGGTGCAGATGGAGGAATTTAATTTTCTCCTGTCAAGAATTGTTCGCTGCTTTTGTGAATGCCCTAAGGTTCAATATATGTCTGTTGGGATTTTCTAGGTGAACCTGATGAAACCTGAACCTGTGAGCTGGTAGAATTGAATCAGGTGGATTTTATTTTAAGGAAAACCGGAAAATCATGGGTTTGTTTTATGTGAAATGTTTGGTTGAAACTATTTACTACATCGCTGATAGACAGAGAGAGAGAGAATGCTAGAATATAATACTTGTACAGGATTTCTATTGCCTAATAACTTTATTCCAAAAACGATACTAATTGATTATACAATACATGAATTAAATAAATAGAAGAGCACGACTTTTAGAGCTATTACTGATAGCCCTGGTCATATTGGGGGAAGGCGAATACTACTAGTAGAAGCTTTTTTGTTTTTTGTGGTGCATTGTGTGCATTAAAATACAGAAAAAGAGGGCATGTTAGTGATTGTATGCGTGGTCGCTTCGAAGCCTTCCTCCTTTTTATATTTCTATCTCTTCACTTGAAGAAGATGTTTCAGGTTCTTTTGATATTGCAATAACAGTCAAACTTTCTCTACTATTATAGCCTTTACGAATCGCAGCAGCCAGATTGGTGCTATTACGAGGCGCTGCATCATGATTTGTACCGGTGATCCATGGGTACAAAGAGCTTCTTCTCTTTTCTGGTCAAAAGTTAACAATCTGTCTATTAAATCTTTTGCTAAGCGAAAATTAGGACCAAGGGCTTGGAGAGTTTTTGTAGTAAGGTTGAACTTGTTATATACTTACTTTTGACTGCAAATAATTGTGACCAAGACTAAATACCTTTACATAAGTGTTCCCTTCATAATTGTGTTCAAAAAAACGCGACTTCATATATCAACTTCCAAGCTAAAACTACTCGCATTAAATAGATGCCTATTTTTAGGCAATTGTTGAGTGCGCCACCTCCTGTAAGTACATTATTGGGTGAAATAACAGCTCGTTTTGTGAAGTCCGAAATTTGAATTAAATGACGAGAGAAAGACCTCTTTGTATGACATTAACTTTTTCCCTTCTCTCTCTCTCTCTCTCTCTCTCTTTTCCCAGTGATATCATGTCTATTTTATATTTTACCACAACAATAGCAGTGACTGCACTATCCGCTGTAATGATTTTAATATTGTAAAGTATAAGTATATACATAAGGCACTAAACACCACTTTTTTCTTCTTCTTTTGTAGTTATTTGGTTTCTTGCTATTTTGCTCTCCAAAACCAAGAGAGAAAACCGAGAACGAAAAATATTATAGAGATGCCAAGTCCAAAGATAAAAAATTACTACCAAGTTTGTCCGATGAAGCCAGCGTCAAGTTGTCAGTTATCGTTCCTGCATTCGACGAAAGTAAACGATTACCCACTATGCTGAGAGAAACTGTTGAATATTTGGAAGAACAAAAGAAACAAGACTCTACTTATACTTATGAAATTATTCTCGTGGATGACGGAAGTAGAGATAATACTATTCAAGTAGCTTTAGATTACGCCAAGACAGTGCCTGAAGTAGATCTTCGTATTCTTGCTTTAGAGAAAAATAGAGGAAAGGGAGGTGCAGTGACCCAAGTAAGTGTATTTTACGGTTGACTATAAAAGAGAGAACCTTCTTTAACTCGGGAATATCTCTGCTAGGGCATGTTGGTTTCTCGTGGTGAATTGTGTCTTATGGTGGATGCGGATGGTGCAACAAAGTTTTCCGATCTCGGTAAATTAGTGAAGGAGTTGGGAAATATTGAAAAGAACGGACAAGGTGTTGCTGTAGGATCCAGATCACATCTTGTCACCACTGAAGCTGTTGTGAAGGTAAGAAGAGATGAAAGGCGCGGGAAAGGTCTTGTTGACTGACTTTATGGATCCAATAGAGATCCTTTATTAGAAACTTTTTAATGCGTGGGTTCCACACATTAGTTTACGTGCTTGGTATTCGTGGAATTGAAGATACACAATGTGGATTCAAGTTATTTACACGTAAATCCGCTCAAGTTATTTTCCCCAATATGCATGTGGAGCGATGGATTTTTGATATCGAGTGTCTCATGATTGCTCAAATCCAAAAAATCCCTATTGCTGAGGTGCAAGTGACTTGGCATGAAATTGATGGCTCTAAGGTCAACTTGATGGTAGATTCGATGAAAATGGCTATTGACCTTTTACTTATTAGACTAAATTATATCCTTGGCTTTTGGTCTGTCAATACCAAAAAAAATTAATTGATTTCTAAAGTAGACACACTAGATTAAGTTTTTCTCAAATAAAATGGGGAACAGTTGTAGCAGTAGTGGTAGATCTGATAAGAACTATGTGTGTCAATCGAGTTGTTCGGATGTTCAGTTTCGTGTTGCCACACATAAAAATGCGCAACGAAAACGGGCGGGGTTTCAGAGGCATACTTCTCTTTCTTGCACTGATTAGCTCACCAGCAACTTACAATGGCCACTCACATAAGCGCAATTGATAAACAGTCAGTTCACAAGCTATGTTCAGGTCAAGTTGTTCTTGATTTGGCCACTGCTGTAAAAGAGTTGGTTGAGAATAGTATTGACGCGGGTGCCACCACAGTAGGTAAAGTAAATAGCGAGTGGAGCCTAATTCCATAATCGCACCACTCAAACTATCTACTGTCGTAGAAATCAAGTTCAAAGATCATGGTACTACTTCAATCGAAGTGATTGACGATGGATCTGGAATCGATCCAGCTGATTACGAAGCTCTAGGTATGGTTTTCCCGATATTGAAGCTATGAGTCACCTCAACTAATATACTACGCACATAGCTCTCAAACACTACACGTCAAAACTCGTTGAGTTTAAAGATTTAGAAAAGGTGCAGACATTTGGTTTTCGAGGAGAAGCTTTGAGTTCGCTGTGCGCCCTTAGCGAACTGACGATTACTACGGCTACAAAGATCCAGCAACCCATGGGTGTCAAATTGGGATACGATATGAATGGTGTATTGATCTCTCAAACACCTACGCCTCGACCAGTAAGCTATTTTTCGTTTTTTTAAAAAAAAGATACGAAACTTTGTATCCGAGACTGATTATATGTAGGTTGGAACGACTGTGACAATATCAAATATATTCCACTCTTTACCAGTGCGACAAAGAGAATTCAAAAGAAACATCAAAAAAGAGTATGGAAATGCATTAACTATTCTTCAAGCATATTCTATCATATCCACCAACGTCCGAATTTCTGTTTCCAATCAACTTAATCAAAAGCCCAGTATCAAGGTCATGTCCACAAGTGGGAACAAAGAGCTCGTTACAAACATTGCAAATGTATTTGGTGCCAAACTAGCATCTCAAATCATACCGTTCAAAGTAGACCTCTCATCTGTTATTGGAAGTGGATATGTGGAGGGCTATATCTCCAAACCGGAGTGGGGCATAGGTCGAAGTAGTACAGATCGACAATATTATTACGTGAACGGACGTCCATGTACCCTTCCAAAGGTGTGAAAAGCAAAGAGAAAGGCCATTGTATTATGAAATTAACACTCTTTTTGATTCTATAGATTGCACGAACTTTAAATGAAGTGTACAGAACTTTTATTTCAAAACAGTATCCTGTGGTGATTGCAGACTTTAAAATTCCAACCGATGGATACGAAGTTAATCTTAGTCCTGACAAAAGAACGATAATACTACATGAAGAACTAAAGATTATAGATGCGATATCTGAACAGCTAAAAGAACAACTGGAACCAAGTCGATCTATATTCGAACTAAATCCACTTACATCTATTGATAAACCGGCTGATAAAGAAGACACACCTACAGCTCCTTCATCTTCCACTTCTGGTACAATTTTAAGCGATATGGACATTGATGAGGTAGCTCCTCGCGAACGTATTAACACAAGTAGGGAGAGTACAAGCTCACACATCATAGCCACAAAAAACTTGGATTCTGCAAACGTAATCCGTGAAGCGAGAGAGAGTATCAATTCAGATGATCCAAGAGTCGAAACTATGAGTATGACACCAAAGGAGAACAATATACGTGATTGGCGATCACTAGGTGTGCTTGGAGATCATCAATCAAGATCAAAAACTTCCTCTGGACTAAAAAGACCTGCCCCAGTAAATATCACCAGTTCTTTACTCAATTACATGTCCAAAAAACCCAAGTCAAATAGAATTATAGACCAGTTAGTCAGAAACACTTCAAATGAAGAAAATACTATTGAGTTTACTAGCAGTATTGACGACAATCCACAACATAAATTACCTGCTCCCTCTCCCATCGCGGATATTACTATGCACGGAGACGATGACGAAGTGGACCAACTAGACGAAGAAAATGACTTTCCTGTAGACACGCCTGAATATATAGAACAAAGCTTGGGCTTCCGCTCCTTTGGCAGATTTCGCAATACCATCAATTATGTCCTGAAGGCTCCCCCTGTTCACACCAATCATCTACGACGCAAGTTACCTCTGTTACCCACTACTAATACCGAAAAATTACCGGCAGCATTCGACCCAAGTATGCTTGAAAGTGCAAGTTTCAAAAATGTCACCAGCGACAAAAAAGCAGCAGAAGCACTCAGCAGAGTTATAAGCAAGCCTGATTTTTCAAGGATGCGCGTATTGGGTCAATTCAATTTGGGGTTCATTATAACTAGTCTAGACGAACACGACCTTTACATTGTTGACCAACATGCAGCAGATGAAAAATACAATTTTGAGACACTACAGCTCACCACCCACTTGACCACGCAAAAGTTAATCATGTAAGTTGAGCGCCATAAACTTGTTGACTCGATGGTAACCTCATGTTGGATAGGCCACAAGTGTTGGATTTGACTGCGGCAGAAGAGCTCATTGTCATTGATAATCTTGATATTTTTGAAGCCAATGGTTTCGGCGTTGAGATTTTACAGGATAATGAACCAACCAAACGTGTTAAACTTGTTTCTCATGCCACAAGTAAAAACACTGTGTTCGATAAGCATGGTAAGTAAAACCTTTTACATAGTATGCTTCTTGACTTATGTGATTGCAATGTAGATTTCACAGAGCTGGTCTCTCTGATCAATGAAAATCCTGGTAAATTAGTCCATTGCAGTCGTATCCGGGCAATGTTTGCAAGTCGAGCTTGTCACAAAGCAACACGTATTGGTGATAGTTTAACAAGAAAACAAATGAAAACCGTATGTTGCACTTTTATATAAATATCTAACCGCTCTATTACTAACGTTTATTTTAATAAGATTGTAAACCATATGGGTGAGATAGAGCAACCTTGGAACTGTCCACACGGAAGACCAACGATGCGTCATTTGCTAAGTTACGATACGTTCAAAAGATCACATCCTGTGGCAGAAAAGAGAAAACTGACATTTAAAGGATCTCTATTCAAAAATGTCTTATAAATATGTAGTGTTTATTGTTCATTCCAAAAAACTGTCTTTTCTTTCAAATGTTTGTATGTATATGATGGGATATTTAAAGCAGGCTCTAGTTCTAACACGCCAGGCTCATTCAACAAAGATAAGATAGCCACACCCATATATGAATGCAAAACATCTATGGAATAACCAAAAAAAAAAATTAAGAAACGATTCTTTTACGGGCATCTTTCACAATTCACTGACCTGGATATGATTCGGGGTCTTTGCCAAATCCTCCCATTTTTGGTTGACATTTAGCTATGAATGCTCTCAACTCCTCATGGTTGACCAAGTCAAACGCATCGATAATCTTTAACGAACCGCCAATCCAAAAGCCATAACACACGTCAGCTAATTTGTTGGGTCTTCCCTGGAACCCACTAATTTGTCGCTCTAAACACCACTTGATGAACTCGTCCTTATTTTTAATTCCATCGTCTAATCTATCCATCAGCTTTAATGCCGCTATTCCGCAATAAGTAGATCCACCGTGGGCTTCTTGACCCGGGCATTGGGCAATACCGTGTTCGTAAGACTAATTGACGTATGTGATCAGCACTTTGACTGCCACAGACTCTTGTTACTTTAGATCTTACCTGTAATTCAATGATATGATTCACTGTCTTTTCAATATCCAATCCTGACCAATCATTGAGAATATATGAGATTGAGCAGGCGCAATATACAAATCGAACATCTCGTTCTAAACTTCCCGGTGTAGGTGCGATACTATGGAATTGTTGTTAGGTAACTGATGATTTACTAGGTTCTACTCTTTTTTACCTTCCATCTTCTTGCTGTAATAGACTGAGTGTTTTAGTGATTGCCTTTCTATTGACACGAGATAGATCATCCCCGAGTAACAATAAATTAGCTAAGGCGGTATATGTATTTGCGATATGGCTGGTATCGTAGTGTTGAAACTCGCAATATTCCTATAATAACTTAGAATATAATTTACCTTTTCATTGTTTGTCACTTTACTTACAGCGTGTGGATCAAATGGTCTTCCTGACCAAGATGAGCCTCTAAAGCCACAGTTGGCAGCGTTGGCATCAGGTGTATTCCCTGTCGGCAACACTTGTTGAGCGTATATCCAGTCAATCCAGTCGTCTTTATTTTGTTGTGAAATGCTATTATCGAGTTCGCCTAATAAACCCAATGCACCTAGACAAAAGAATGCTAATGTCATTCTAAAAGGGGTTTGGAATAAATATACGACCTTTTTTGCGCGTTGACAGTCAGTTTGATAAACTTTACCTGTTTGTCTCTGTCGTGGTATACACGGTGGGTAACATGGAAAGGTTCGATTTAAAGAACTTGGCGAGCTTTTCCTTGTCAAATTCTGCCATCGGATGTTGCTGCTGAGAGTGTTGAAGTTTGACTGAAGAACAAGAGTGTAGAAGTCAAATTCAGAAAGGGAAACACAAAAACTTATTTTTGAACAACCGCTTTTCTTAAGAGCAGCAGCAGCAGTACCAGCAGCAGTGGGTACTAGTAGTAATATTCGCAATTCTTTAGCGCGAGTAAAAGATGATTTGCCATTTAGAGAGTGAGTTCAATGTTCTCATTTGAGTTATCGTATAGAGTTTGTCGTAATCCAATCGTGCGAGATAAAGTACAATATGAAATCTATGTGGATACGACACCACACCAAATAACGGTGGCTCTATAACTCCGAATGATTGAGGGGCGGTTTCTCAAATCCATGCTTTGAAAAGGTTCGAAAGCCAAGTTTTTAATCGTATTTCCTTTGTACACTTTCTATCATGTCAATGGAATCAGTAGGACCAGAGACCACAGCTAATCCAGTGGAAACGTAATACTTTTGTTGTTGTTGTTGTACATTGTAACCCCAGTGCGAATTCACCCAAAACTTTTATATAAAACATACAGTGAACAGCCATCTTCTGCTGAATCGTTTGGAAATGTCTTGGCTGTATTTGTTGTCCACTTTGACGTTCATAAAGGCAATATTATTGAGTGGCAATATCCTCAGAGTATTTTAAAATAAAAGTAAGCGGGTAACCCGGCATAAACTTATTAAAGCGTTTTTTTCCTTTCTAGACTTTAATTTGGAGGGAGTGGAATATCAAGCTATTTGTAGTGGATTACATAGAATAGAATCTGATATCATGTACGTAAATATGCAGACAGATACAAGGAGTGCCCATGATTTTGACGCTTATTTCGCATAGTTATTTTTCTCGACAAAACCTATACGGAGTGAGCGTATTTCAAAATATCGCGACGGAAACTGAAAGAGGAGCATACATGAAAGCGGTGGGATTGATTGTGCAACCAACAGAAACAACTGGATTATGTGGTGAAGTATGGTCTCATCAAGACTTTTTACAACGCGAATTAAGGTATTTCTGAGCATATCTTGTTCATGGCAGTTTTGACTAAATATGTGAATAGCCATCACATGGTGATAACAGAAGAAGTTGAGCCAGATCGCTACAAGGCTTTACTAGATTATTATAATTTGCATCAATACAAAGAACAAAGAAAAGATATTCGAACAGTAGATCATTTGGCTATTCCAGAACCAAATTCTCATAGTGTCAACTACAATTTAAGACATAATGTTACAAAGGATATCTTTAGAGGAGAGGAATTTGGTGAAAATTCTTTCCTGAGCTTTGTGAATCGATTTGGCCCTGATATATTTATACTTTGGAAAGCGTCACTATTGAGAAAGCGAATTATGCTAGTGAATATGCCGCCCATGGAAGAAGCATGCAAATACGGTATAGTGGCACTTTTTTAAACGAACAATCATCCCTTTCTAACATTCGTAAAACAGTGTACAATATACATTTATTAGGCAAAGTTCCTGCGAGGTTCTTGAACGGAAAAGACGACATCATTCCTAAATTCACAGTGGGTGTAAATGATATACCTGAACTAGAAAGAAGGAACCAAAGTTATGTTGCATGTAAGTGAGCAAAATACTAACTTGTTGAAACGCTTATTTTAATAACGTTGTACATGATAGGCACACCTGACTCGATTTTCCAGATAAAATCGGATTTGTATGATTTATTAGTCACCTTACCGACACCTTCCTTCCATCACCATTCTATAATCACAGGCACGAATAAAAGCTCTCCACGTAGTAAACAACGTCAACAACAGCAGCAGTCGATTGCCTTATCAAATCTCAGTGACAACCAGCCTCAATTTAAATTAAGCACTGTCACTACCAAACATAATACCGCAGACTTTACACGATTTCGCATCATGTGGAGACAACTACTGTCAAGCACGTCGACATCGTGGGCCGAATTTGTTGCATCTGAGCCAAATGATTTGTTTGGTACGACTACAGCACTGGTGACAGGTATTTACTACTGGCTCTATGAAGAAACCCCTGAAACGTCTTCCCGTGTCACATCTTCATGGCAAAATATGTTTGCTGGGGTCAGTAATAGTAATAACCATCGCCGACAAAGTAATAGTAGTAGTATCAACCCTCTCTTATTAAATGAGCAGCACAACAGATTCTCATCAGAAAATCAGCACTTATTATCAGACGATGATGAACAAGACGCTATGGAGATAAATAACAATCAAGTCTTTGAAGTGGTGGCTGCGAGAGTGTCTAGTGAACTCAATGCCAGTGCCAATGAGGACGTAGCTGTGAAAGAGGATAATGAATTTTTATTAAGGTACATATATACAAAAAGTTTAATATGCAAAGAACATTGGGAGATTAACACACATACTATTCAGCTTCTTCCATACGCTCACTTACTATCTACTTTCTACATTGGAAACAATTATATCGCTAAATGAAGAAGATGGCTGTAATATCATAAATCTCTATCCCAAAGATATCGTTCAATTAGGTCTCGATCCACAAGCTGACGTTGATTTTATTAAGCAAGTAGCAGCGCTATATTTCAAGAAAACAATACAGGTGAACGGTATTCATAACCCACAAGCTTGTATCTCGTTGTGCTGTCCAGCAGTGGTGCGAAGGCAAAATAATAATCATGTTGATGGTGCTATACGTATATAAAATAATTAGCTACACATTGACGTCTAAAAACTTTCGACATCTCCATAAAGATATGGAGAGATTGACTGTATTCAGGTCTTTGGGTACTCCTAGAGCAAAAGGCTGTGACACTTTAAGTTGCTCTTGGATATGTTGAATTTGCTCTTTTGTCCAGAAATGGTGTACATGATAGCAGGGTATATTACTTTGATGATGTATTTGATGATGCAATTCGCAAGTGGTATCGCTAGTATCAAACATTAAGATGCACTGATAGCCCATAGGTGATGAAAATTGAGTTGATTCTTCCCATATTGAGGGTGCTATTGATCTCAATGGTGTATAAGCTGATAATGGACGCTCTGAAAAGAGGTCAAATGTCTCTTTGAATAATAGTTGTCTAACGTGATCTGTCATGTCGGATCGATAGGTAGCGGCTCCCCGGAACGCCGACCTGTGAGGACCTTTGCCAAATAATTCAAGCACTTTTTTTGATAGGTTGACATATACACCTTTTCCCCCTTGCTTTTTGAGTGTCGGAAATGCCCATATTAGCCCTGTAGATGGATGATATGCTTGCCCGAATCGAAGCATCAACTCTGGAACGAAAATATAAACATTGAATACCCTTTTCACTCATACGATAACTCTTTGTGCTTACTTGAAGGAAGAAAACGATTATGAAAAGTACAAAAGCGTAAAGGAGAGGCTAATACGTTTGCTGTTGATATCGGGTTAGTCAAGTACACGAACTTAGTGTGAGGAACAAGTAAGTACCATGGGGGTTGACAGCCAGTCTTGCTTTTAGGGAATTGGGTGATTCCTTAACTATTGATTTTAACTCTTGCGAAGTAAGTCTCTTCTTCTTTGTTACAAACGGCGTTCGCCATTGCTTTATTATTTCTGTGATCGATCTATTTGACATTGGAGTGGAAAAAAGAGGGTGGAGGAACAAAAAAAAAGGCAGGGACATCGCTAAGTGCGATTACTCTATTTCATTGGCCGAAAGAAATCTGTGCGGATGAAGATCGGCTTTGATGATTATATGTGTGCAGATAATAACAAGCAATGTGAAAGCTACACCATTTTTTGACGTTTGTAATATTTTTATTCACTCATGTCACTCCACCTAAGCACCTTACATGGATTGGTTTTCTGTTGGCACTCACACTCATGCAGGAAATGAACGATAATAGTACGATGACAGAATTTGTTTACGCTTTTCACGGTGTTGGAATTGATATTATAAGTATAATATCAAGTTGATTAAAATGCAAAGGAAGTTGGGATAATACTATTTTCTTTTTTATAATGTTCCCCTTGAAACCAATACGTAGTACCCCAAGTGAGAAACACGTCAAAGAGCTGCATTTTCAGCTGATCTGTACGCCTTTTCCGCATCCTCTAGTGATGTTCAGTAGCTTTGCGTGTAATTCGACGCACTTTATTCATTATTCCAAGCATAGTCTTGCCAAAAATTGTTTATACACTCATCGATCCCATCACCTTGTAACATATCGCAGAGTTAAAAAAAAATCAAGTAGTCGAATCCTCCTCCCGCAGAGCGGGCAATAAAAAGTTGCCTCCTCTTTCTCTTAATCAAACACCATACCCTTTCTTGCCATGTTGGAAGCTGAAGAAGAAAAAAGAAGATTCACCATCGAATTAGAGTTCATACAATGTCTCTCCAATCCTTGGTATCTCAATAGTACGTTCACATTGTCGAATGTGATATCACATGTTTAAAGTATTCACGATTCTAATTACCATAGATCTAGCACAACAACAATACTTTAAGGATCCTGCGTTTATCAATTACCTGGAATACTTGCAATATTGGAAGAAACCAGAATATGCAAAATTTGTTGTGTAAGAGAGTAGCGTCAATTTCTTGTATGCATTGTCACTAACTTCTCCTTTATACTACCAGATATCCACACGCATTATACTTTCTCGATTTACTGCAACATCAACAATTTCGTGATTATATCAGCACTTCAGAAAATACGCAAGAGGTGCATCGCATGCAATATTATCACTGGCAGTACTTACGTAATCCACCCGCAACGGCAACAAACGAATTGATGAATTTCAAAAACAAGGCTACCGAAAATTAAATAAATTCGAACAAGTGTGTAAATATATGAAATTTTCTGCTGTTTTTTTATTATGATTATATATTATGTCAATGATATCAACATCAGAAGAATTGTTTAAAAAAAAGAAAAATGGGTGGGACGTGTTAAAAAAAAAGAAAAAAAAGGTTTAAAAAAAAGGGGTGGTGTTGGTTTAGAGTTCGGTAGGTAAGGCAGCCTTTCTATTACGGTTTAATGCCATTGCGGCATTACGTGCCTGCTTCTTCTTTTCCTTGACTGAAAATCGGGCATTTGCTCTTCTCTCCTGTCTCGATAATCCCTTGACTACGGGCTCGGTCGTAACAACAACAGGTGATGGAATGGGTTCGTTAGCTGTTGTAGTGGTGGTAATTTCAGCAGCAGCAGCACTCTTCTCGAGGGTCTTCTGTTGCTGTGGTTGTCGTCTTTTGGTGGTTGGAGTTATCACTTCCACCCAATCTCCATCCTCGTCGGCTGCTGCTTCATATTGATCATTAAAAGGTTCTTGTACTTGCTGTTGTTGATACCAAGAAGATAACCAGAGTGGGAGCATGATATTTGTGTAATGTATGTTTAATATGTATAGGATAAAGATAAAAAAAAATTAAGGAATTGAAGTTGAATTAAATAATTAAAAATATAGAATTGGTGTTAGCACTAGTTTGGTAAGGTTTGTGTGATATGTTGGCGACAACGAACAATGACGACGACGACAACAAGAGAAAACAAGAAGAAAAAAGAAAAAAAAAGCGATGTACCTCATCCCAACTATTATATAGGCTTCAAAGTGTATGTGATACCTACAGCAAGTAAAAGGTTATGTCGTAAAATGTAACGTGACAAGATCATGCTACTACGCTCAAAGATCACTGGTAACAAAGGTATGAATCATCTACAAATATAAATAGGAACTGTACTTCTTTAAAGTATCACTTGATTTCTTTTCTCACAAAATCTACGTATGTACTTGCTCTCTCTCTCTCTCTCTCTCTCTCTTTAGCTCTTTTAAAAATACGATCCACCCCTAAAACTTACAAGTATTACAATTACAGCGAATTCAGGGTTACTTCAAACTCTTTTTTGTTTTAATTCGCCTATCGTGAACTCGTAAATATGTAAGGGTATATATATGTACGTACGGTCATCGTCATGCATTTTTATCATAAAAAGGGTTGGTTGAAAATAAGATACATATATACACCCTGAACTTTCCTGGCACCTTGAAATCCACGCGCCCATGGCACATCAAAGAGCTTATCTACCGTTTATATTCGCGCCAAATAAGTTGGTGTGAAGAGTATTTAAGCTTTTCCTGCTGAAACAGACATCACAGTCGAACGTCATGCATATATTTCACTTTGAAAACGAATTACATAACTGTGAATTACATTTGTATGACATATTTTGTAATAAAGAGAAAAAATCAAATGATCTATAAAATTTCTGCGGAGAGGGTAATAATTTATGACGAGTGACTCATAAAATGGGTATTCACTCTCTTCAAAGTAACTCGGGATGGTGCTGCCTATGTATTTCCCAGCAAAATATAAATATTCATGCAAATCACAGACACTCAAGAATACTAACCTTCTCCCAGTTGGATATTATATTGACTAATTGATGTTGAACGATTTTCTTATCCACTAAAATTAAGCCGAGCATAAACATGTTATATAAGGTTTTCAAAAATTTATAGACACTACCACCATCCATCTTACCACGTGAACTACTTTCCGTGCATAACTCGCCTTTCAGGTCAAAGTAGTGAATGAGAATAGATAGAAGAATACCCACAGAGTAGTCCTTGCCTACACATACATAGATACACGTTATTGTAAAATATTCTCTTATCAGTGTGTGTGCGTGTGTTACCTGTAGCACAATGGACAAGTATCTTTTTCTTTTCTAAAATAGGTTTTCTAACAAAGTCGATTGCCTTTTGTATACTGTTTCCGAATATGATTTGCCCCTTCTTTCCGTCAGGAATAGGCAAATGAAGATAACATGCGTTATCTTTATCCATGGCTTCGTATTCAGTTACGGCACAATTTATCACATAATCAAATGCAGTCCAGCATTGAGGTGGTTTACCACTTGCATAATTTCCAATCGCTAACGTTGTGGGTTTTACCATGGCAAAGTTTCTGCCATCCGCCTCGCCTTCCTCTAATAACTCATCTTTATAGGCTGTTACAACAGACTTGACATTGTCCTCACACTCTGCTTGACTTGATAAGATCTTCTTATGGTTCTTCCAAAACATCATGGCTGTCAACCCCTAAAAAGAAAAGAAAAAAATCCAGGCTTAATCGCCTGTACACATGCATAAAAAACTATCCATCATTTACCATAGCCCAAGCCTCTTGATCGTCTCCAGAACCTTGTACATAAAGGTATCCAGGTCTGGATTGACACCCAGTCTCCACCGCCTCGGATGCACTCAAGCAAACCACGGGATAAAAAGGTGCATCTTCAAATTCGGGTGGTGATTCCATGACCGCATAATATGATTGTGGCGTATACCAAATTGGCCGTAAGGGTTTTACAACATGCTTTGAAACGGCCTCCATATTCACTCCTGATTGTAACAATCGTTCTACAAACATATCCAGTCTCGCCTCAATCTGTGTGTGTTCAGATCTAGAAACAGCAGAGGGTAGGGTATGCAATTGAGTGTCCCAATTACTATCGACGCTTTGCTGTTGTTGTTGTTGTTGTTCACGGTATTTTGCCACGGCTCGGTTGACGGTGCAACACCAAATTGGAATGGTTTTTGATAAGGCATCTGGAATACGCTTGCCCTTTCGTGTTGAATCTACTATGATGCACCCCTTATGCTCTGCAATGATTGGAAGCAAGTGGAAGTTGTTTCTACGGATATTAAAATCCCAGATATGCATATGGCCATCGGTTGATTTGAAGTAGGCGGAATAAGCTTTTTTCTGCCAGTTTGAAAAATAATTTAGCCTCAATATCCTATTTACTGAGAAAAATTTACCTTGGTTCTATCAATATACCAAGAACCGCAGCGCTCGTTGGCTACCGTAAAATTAGCTTAGAAATCATATCAGATAATGAGTATACGCTTCTCTTACCAATGAGTGCCAATGTAGGCATCTGATCTGTCATTTCCAGAACAAAGTTTGCATCGTCAATAATAGATCGTAATCGATTGTAACTGATTTGGTAAATGGTATGAATAAAAGTTGAACAAGAGGGTGCTTTTAAATATTGATTACATGTTTTTGCTATCATTTCTGATGAGCTTCGAGTCAAAGTTAAACTCTGTATTGCCAAAGTTGAAATCTTCGTCCATAGTATTGACAGTAGTAAAACAAGCGAAACAAACGAATTCTAGTCATGAAAAAGTGTCAAAGTACGGAATTTGAATTGCTGCTACCCTCTTCCTCTATCAAAATGCATCCAAGAAATATCTTCAACGAGGAACCTGACTTTAATCAGTTGGCAGAGAAATATGACTCTTTTAAACCATAGTAAGTTTGCTTTAAAGACTGGTTTTTGAGCGTGTCCGTCTAAATAAGATTCTCGTTAGTGTCACAGTTAGAAAGAATGGAAGAGGATTCCTCGATTTCAAAGATCCAGCAGCGTTAAAGTATAAATGACAGATCCCAAAACGGTTTGCATCTATCAAGTACTCAACTAAATGTTTTTTATTTACACGCAAAGAGAACTGACATTATGTCTGCTCAAAGACAAGTTCGGTCTAACTGTCGACTTTCCCCTGGACTCACTTTGTCCCGCTGTACCAAACCGCTTAAACTATATACTGTGGCTAGAAGATTTACTTGATGATACAATGGATAATATGGACAACGTGATAGGCATTGATATGTAAGTCGCATTACTTCAGTTGGCAGAGAAATATGACTCTTTTAAACCATAGTAAGTTTGCTTTAAAGACTGGTTTTTGAGCGTGTCCGTCTAAATAAGATTCTCGTTAGTGTCACAGTTAGAAAGAATGGAAGAGGATTCCTCGATTTCAAAGATCCAGCAGCGTTAAAGTATAAATGACAGATCCCAAAACGGTTTGCATCTATCAAGTACTCAACTAAATGTTTTTTATTTACACGCAAAGAGAACTGACATTATGTCTGCTCAAAGACAAGTTCGGTCTAACTGTCGACTTTCCCCTGGACTCACTTTGTCCCGCTGTACCAAACCGCTTAAACTATATACTGTGGCTAGAAGATTTACTTGATGATACAATGGATAATATGGACAACGTGATAGGCATTGATATGTAAGTCGCATTACTCCCCTGCAAGTACTTTCAAATACTCACCTATCCGAACCAAAGTGGTGTTGGGGCATCTTGTATTTATCCGTTGCTAGGCTGTGCTACCAACCCAACGTGGAAATTTTTAGGCACAGATATTGATCCGCGATCTGTCAAATATGCAAAGGAAAATGTAGAAAAGAATGCTTTACAAGACACCATTACAATTAAGCTTAACCCAGATGCGGATAAAATATTTTTACTCGAAGACGATACCACCTATTCATTTTGCATGTGTAATCCACCATTTTATAGTAGCCAGGCCGAATTAGAAGAAGGGCTGTCGAATAAGGTGGAGGAACCTTCTGCTGTAAGCTAGCCATTGAAAGAGATGTTGTCTTCAGAGCATTTTATTAATAATCAGATCTGATAGGTATGCACAGGATCAAATGCAGAGATGATCACAGAGGGTGGAGAGCTGGAGTTTATCTCCAAAATAATCAAAGAGAGTCTAGTGCTGAAAAAGAAGGTGACATGGTATACTAGCATGATTGGATTGAAAAAGACAATTCGTCCTCTTGTGCGACAACTTAATGATGCTGGTGTTGATAATTACGTTGTGACGCATTTCTCTCAGGGTAAAACATCGCGCTGGGCAATTGCTTGGTCTTTCTATGACAAAAGACCTTCGACGATCAAAGTTATTCAAACATGGTCACCGAACAACACATTTGAGATCCAACTACCCCAAAATACCGCTGTAGTGCAAGGCTATGTCAAAGACATTTTAGAGGATTTAGATATACAATACAAAATAGAACAAGAGGATAAGAACGAAGAAGTTATTATGAATTGTAGCGTAGAAAAGAATACTTGGTCTCGAGCAGCAAGAAGGCAAAAAAAGAGACAAAAGCTCAATCCCCAAGAGGAAGAGAATAACAGGAGTGAAAAGGATGTGAAAAGTAATGATAAACCCTTCACATTCGCTTTGGAGTTTTCACAGAGTAACAACACCTCACGATCCTATTTGCAAATCACTTGGCAGAAAGGAGGAGATAGGAGTATGTTTGAAGGATTTTGGTCTCATTTGAAGAAAAGAGTGGAAGAAAACTGCGGTATTCTAAGAGGAAGTGTGTTTGCTAAATAAATTGTTTATTATTGAAGTTTAATACAATCTGGTTGAAACGAATCACCAGCCCACCGAGCCACTTGTTTCATGATTTCGATTTTTCTCTGTGTAGAATCCTCAAATCTTAACTCGTATAACGTGCAAATATTCATAATCGCTGTTTCGCAGGTGCCTGCTGATGTGGGATTGTTCACAGTCAACGTCTCTAAAATTTGAATGGCCTATAGTGACAGTTGTGAGCATAAAGAAAGTATACTTGAGCACATGTTTATAGTAAGATACCTTTACTAGATTTCCCAAATATACTTCGCACACAGCCAAGTTGTTCATTACCAACAAGTTACCATTATTCATCTCGTATACCTGTTGTAAAATGTCTCTTGCTGAAGCCCATTCCCCTTGTGCCATAAACACAAATGCTCTGTTTACTTTCAAAGCTACTTCTGTAACATCGTTGCTTCCATACTTTTCCTCCATACGTCCAAACATACGATTTGCTGAAGCGATATCGCCCATTTGAAGATAAAGCCTGCCTAAACTTGACAGTATATCAATTTCATCAGGCACTTTGGTCAAAATCAACTCCATCGTCGACGCTGCTGCTGTATATTCTTTTATATTGATCCATTGAGTCGCCAGTACGAGGTACGTTTGTATTTCTCGATGCTTCCACAATTCTATTTCTTTTGGGTATTTCTTTTGCATCTTTTGGCAGTATACTGACAACATCGTGATCCGCTCTAGAGTGATGGTGGGGTATTTCAATAAAGCGGGTAGTGTGCCCCATAAGACCCTCAGTTCGAAAGGAACAAGCGATTGTTGGGTATTAGGGTTCATAAGTTCAGGTCTATCGAGGTCTCCTAGCTTTTCAAATTCGGCTGAAGCAAGTTGGCAAAGTCCTAGTTTTGTGAGTGCTAATAAACGCATATGCCAAAGCTATCGAACGAGACGGTTGGTTAGCAAAAGCAAGATTGAGAGTTTCAACGTTACTTTACCGAAAGAATCGACTCGACTTGGGAGGGATCCGATTGCACGATTTGTTGTCGAGCGTATTTGGCTATTGATCTCCACATGTTATTCATCTATCATAATCGTGTCAAGATATACGTTACAACAGAAGCGATGAAGGCACTTACTACCATAGCTTCAGGTCCTTTGGTTTTATCAGAGGCAATATCTCTCTGTGGTCTCTCTTGAGGTGGAACATAGCGTTCTAACAATTCATTAAAAGTGTCGCTCTAAGGGAGAGACTGAGTTAATGCCATTGTAGTGTTGGTGTTTAAAGTAATTGCTTACCACAGGAATATCGTAAAAGTTGGCATTACTGTTAAGTGAATAACCAACAGATAGCGTACGTTGTCTCTCCTGTTGTTTCGTGTGCGTTGAGTTTGCTCTCACTGGTTTTTCAGGAGGTCCTTCTGTCGCTGAAGGTAATACAACTGACTGTAGCAGTGTTGAGTTATCAGTTTCCATATTGCGTGGAAAAAGTCAAGTAAAAGCAGTGTATCATCGTCCCACAGCAGAAGTCTGCCTGCAAATGCTTGGTCGCACAGCTGACTTTAAATTTCAAGTAGTAACTCAAACCTTCAAATTACACATTCGTGAAGCATATATATGTTTTATTGAATAGCATATTGAAAATAAAGAAACTAAACCTTTGCCAATCTATATATATTGCCTTTGAAAGTCTAGATGCCAATAAGAAAATATTGGAAGCGTATTAAAATTGAATAAAGAAAAAAAGATGAGGGAATTATAAAAAAGGTGATTAACAAGAAGATATAGATAAAAAGAAAGGGAGAAAAATAAAAATCATTGATGAATTTACTCTTCCATAACTTCCTCGTCCATCATCTCCTCATCCTCGTATTCTTCCTCGTATTCTTCATCAATAGTGGCTTCTTGGTATTGTTGATATTCGGAAACCAAATCGTTCATGTTGGACTCGGCTTCAGTGAACTCCATCTCATCCATACCTTCACCAGTGTACCAATGCAAGAAAGCCTTTCTTCTGAACATAGCAGTGAATTGCTCGTTGACACGCTTGAATAAATCTTGGATAGCAGTGCTGTTACCAATGAAAGTACCAGACATCTTAAGACCAACAGGGGGAATATCACAGAGAGAGGTCTTGACACTGTTAGGAATCCATTCAACAAAGTAAGAGGAGTTCTTTTGTTGAACAGCCAACATTTGGTTCTCGACTTCCTTGGTGGAAAGACGACCACGGAAGATAGTGGCAGCGGTCAAATAACGACCGTGACGAGGATCGGAAGCGGCCATCATGTTACGGGCATCGAACATTTGAGTGGTCAATTCAGGAACACTCAAGTTGCGGTATTGTTGAGAACCGAAAGCAGTGAGAGGGGCAACACCGACCATGAAGAAGTGAAGACGAGGGAAAGGAACCATGTTAACACAGAGCTTACGTAAGTCAGAGTTCAACTGACCGGGGAAACGCAAACTGGTGGAGACACCAGACATGACAGCAGAAACCAATTGGTTCAAATCACCATAACCAGGGTTGGTCAATTTAAGGGTTCTGAAGCAAATATCGTAAAGAGCTTCGTTATCGATACAGAAAGTAGCATCACAGTTCTCAACCAATTGGTGAACGGAGAGAACAGCGTTATAGGGTTCAACGACAGTGTCAGAAACCTTGGGAGAAGGAACAACAGAGTAGGTACTCAAAATACGATCAGGATATTCTTCACGAATCTTGGAGAGCAAGAGGGAACCGAGACCGGAACCAGTACCACCACCAAGAGAGTGAGCGAGTTGGAAACCTTGAAGACAATCAGTGTTTTCGGCTTCCTTACGAACAACATCCATGATGGTTTCGACTAATTCAGCACCCTCGGTATAATAACCTTTAGCCCAAGAGTTACCAGCACCGGATTGAGCATTGACAAAGTTGTCAGGTCTGTAAATCTTACCATAAGGACTGCTACGAATGCTATCCATGGTGGCAGGTTCGAGATCTACCAAGACAGCTCTAATACGGTTTGAGTACTATGTTGACAGTATACAGATCATCATTTATTTACCTTGGGACATATTTGCCTTCAGAACCTTCATTGTAGAAAACATTGATACGTTCCAATTGAAGATCGTTGTCACCACTGTAGTTACCATTGGTGTCAATACCATGTTCTTGAGAGATAGTTTCCCAGAACTTTTGACCAATCTAGTATTACAAAATGGGAGTGTGTGAGTTACTCTGTTTTTCCTTCTTTGAAACTCGCAATCTCCAATCCAATTGTTTGCTGTGACATTAAAATTACCTGGTTACCACATTGACCTAAAATCAAAGATTTCACAAATTAAGTTTTTTTTTTTTTTTCGTGTCATCATCATCAGTTCGAGATCTACCAAGACAGCTCTAATACGGTTTGAGTACTATGTTGACAGTATACAGATCATCATTTATTTACCTTGGGACATATTTGCCTTCAGAACCTTCATTGTAGAAAACATTGATACGTTCCAATTGAAGATCGTTGTCACCACTGTAGTTACCATTGGTGTCAATACCATGTTCTTGAGAGATAGTTTCCCAGAACTTTTGACCAATCTAGTATTACAAAATGGGAGTGTGTGAGTTACTCTGTTTTTCCTTCTTTGAAACTCGCAATCTCCAATCCAATTGTTTGCTGTGACATTAAAATTACCTGGTTACCACATTGACCTAAAATCAAAGATTTCACAAATTAATTTTTTTTTTTTTTTACGTGTCATCATCATCATGTTTATCTTCATCTTACCGGCTTGCAAGTGAATAATTTCTCTCATTATCCCAAATAAAAAATGTAAAACTGATAGTTATGATATGAAAGTGGATAAAGATGTTTAGCTTAAATATTTATAAGACGATAAAACTCGGGCTATTTTTATCTTTCTTTCGAAAAACTTACAAGAAGGTGTGCTTTAGTATACGAAAAGGAAAGAAACCTCGTAATTTAATTTTTTTCCAGGTTCATCAATTCGCCTGCCAATCTCGGGCAAACGCGAGAAACGCGTAAAGACGTCACGAGAATTAAAACAGCGAATAAATTTGATTTTTTTAGTTTTTTTAATAGGGACGATAATGCTGTTGATTTCTTGATTGAGAAGCATGGACAGCTCCACCTCCTCCACTACCACTGCCACTGTTGCCGCTGCTTTGGTGATGACTGTGGCTACTGCGGTCTCTTGATCCTCTGCGGTGATCATGACTATGGCTACTACGTGAATCATCTTGTTGATGGTGGTGTTGTTGTTGGCGATAACTACCTCCACTTCCACTACCTCCACGTTGATAATTGTTATTGCTGTTACCTCCTCCATCACCACCATTATAATAAGCTGCAGCTGCAGCCGCGGCTGCAGCAGCCATGTTATTATATGCACCACCATACATGTTACCAGCATACATGTTGTTGAAATTATTTCTGCCCATCATATTACTGTAATTAGCAGCACCAGCGTAACGGCTGTTTGGCATATAGCCGCCTTGCTGAGGTCTAAAATTGGGGTTGAGCACAGGAGCAGCCATTCTGTTTTGTTGTTGTCTGTTCTTGGGCATAGCCTTCTTTACTTCAATCTAAGGTAGTATGTGCAATTTAAATAAGCTGTTCTCTTGGATAGTCTTTAGATTTTTATGGGCTTACTGTTTTATCCTTGATTGATAAATTAGAGTTTTTGAGTGCTTCTTCCACGCCATTACTATTTTCAAATGTAACAAAGCCAAAGCCACGTGGTCTTCCTGTTTCACGATCTAACATTAATGTAGCATCAATGACAGTGCCGAATTGAGTGAAGAATTCACGAAATTCCTCTTCGTTCACTTCAGCAGAAATGCCACCCACAAAAATCTTTTCTGTCTTGTCTTGTTCGTCCCTTGGAATTGCTCTTTTAGGGTCAATCTAAATAGTATTTTAAGTGAAGTGAATAATTATATATATATATATATATATATCATGTCTTGATAACTTACCCTTTTCCCGTCTAAATGATGATCAGATTGACTGACAATTTTATCAATATCAGAATTCTCCTTCATAGTCAAGAAAGCGAAACCACGAGAGCGTTGTGTTGTTGGATCCCGCATAATAGTGCAATCAAGAACCTCACCAAATTGAGAAAAGTATTGACGTAAAGATTCGTTTTTTATAGATTTAAATGATAGGAGTTTTTTTTAATAATTGAATATGATATTTCATGTAAAAATAACTATCTAAGTAATTTTCTACAACTAATATTGATAATAATAAAAGCAGCTTACCATCGGTAGTTTCCCAATTAAGACCTCCGATAAACATTTTTCTATATTATCATTTAGTTTAATAAAATTCATCATAGATTAAAGTACATTAAATAAGCTAAGAGAGAGAAATATATATATATGTACATCGAACGTAATATTATTATAATCAATCTTCTAATCGCTGAAATAACATACTTTGACATAATATCACAATAAAGTTAACATGTGCTTGATTTTAATTTCACTTACCCTTCATCCGGATTGACTTTATCAGAGTCTGTATTCTCAGCGTTGTTCTCTCGCTTCATAGGAGCCTGTTGAGGTCTATTATTAGTATTATTATTATTATTATTGTGTTGTTGTTGAGGCATCTGCTGTCTCATTTGTCTTTGAAACATTTGTTGCATTTGATAAGGATTCATTGCCATCTGCTGTTGTAAATTTCGTTGGTAAGCTGCCATGTATTGTTGGTATGGGTTGCCTTGGAAACCCCAGTTCATATTATTATTCATCATATTTTGCTGCTGATATCTTTGTTGCTGTTGTTGTTGTTGTTGTTGGTTTTGTTGGTTTTGTTGTTGGTAAGATTGGCCATCTTCCTGCTTCATATTTTGAGTTTCCTCTGAGCCATCGTGTTGATCGTGTTCAGCAGTGGTTTCCTCATTTTCTGTTTGAGCTCCTTCCGCCTTCACATCGACAACAGGATCCTCTCCATATAGATCTTCGTCATTATATGTGTCTTCTTGTCCTCCTCCGTTGTAAACATTGTATAAATCGTCATCAAAATCGTCAGACATATTTTCAAAACTCGTAATCTAAGTAAAAAAAAAAGAAGAAAAAGAGAGAAGGAATAGAAGAGAAAAAGTCTTTACTCCCTCGACATTGGTTTTTCCTCCTCCGCTTAAAATACCATTATACCAAATAAGGTTTAAGAACAAGTCAGCTTCATTGGCCAGCCGTTCTCCAGAAGGCCAAAATTTTTACTACGGTCAGTAATACTACACTTTTTCAAAAGATGAAGACAACGTCTGATGATAAAGCAGACCAACTTTACTATTTAAATGTTCCAAGCTGCACAGCTGACAACATAACTAATTACGCACCTAAAGGGAAAATTCTTTGTGTAAAAGTTAGAGTATTATGGAAAACATTCCTTATTCCTTTATAAGAGCAAGAGTAAATTGTGATGTGTTATAAGAGTAGTAACAAAGCTGAGATCCTGTAGAGACCAGAAATTAATTCAGATCAATTGGTTTCTTGCTCGGGCCACTGTATAGTGACTGGTGGGAGTCACTGTGAGTAAGCAGCTTATTATTAGTATCAATTACAAAACAAGTATGATATATTAGAAGAAATGTTAATGGGATCTATAAGTACAAGTGTTTGTAAATCCACCCATGATATTGGTCAAGATGTTTTGTTTCCCTTTCATTGTTGTACTAGAGGAGAATCACGTAATTGAAAACTATTTTATTTTTGGGTTGTAATATTTCCCATGCAGAACGCGTAGCAAGTATCGTAAGAGCCCATTATTTTGCAGACCAAATATGCTTGTGATTAAGCCAAGCAGCTAATAAAGATTCAAAAATGATGATTGACTAGAATGGATTATCACGCCAAAAAAAAATGTACCCTATAGTCAATAGATATCTGTTCATTAACGCGATTCAAACAAGTCTAGACATCGGCCATGATTTTACCGGATTTCTATAAACACGTGATATATACATGATATTCATGTGTATTTCCGATTAAATCACATGATTGTCCGGCCCGGACATTAAGATTGCGTTCAATATCTATATAATTTTAAGATCAAAAAGATATCAACTGCTTCCGTGGCGCAATTGGCTAGCGCGTCTGACTGTTAATCAGGAGGTTGGTGGTTCAAGCCCACCCGGGAGCGATTCTTTTTACATTTCTTGATTTGGTGTAGTGCATGCAGACGCTCTTGGAATTCTTTTGCCTGCAAAATCGCTGTCGCGCCTGTGGTTGCTCAAGTAAGGTAAAAGGGAGTAGTTAAAAATGAGGGAGATTATATCCTTACTTATGATTAATACTGCGGTTAATCAAAAGCGGGTAACGTTTATAGATCTTTACTTTGAAAAGAAGAGAAATAGTTCGCGGAACCTAGTGTCACATCATATAGTCTTATTTTACAAGAACTGTCATAAATGAGGGAATGTGAACGTAAACAAGAAAAAAAATTGTTAGTTAAAAAATAATACTATATTATTATATATTTATACATTGAATGTTATGAATCAAGACGAAGGTAGTTGGTAATTGCACACCCGAAAACAGTAGAAAAAAAGAACTCGTGTGATACGTATTATGATGTTCATCCGGTTGACATAGCGTTATAAAAGTGTATTGCAATAACCTTTACTATTTATTAACTAATTAATTAATAGTACTCACATGAACACAACCTGGTTTATTTGAGCGTACTTTAACGAACCGTAAAACTAGCTCAGTGGAGAAAGCAAGACTTAATGAATTATTTTTGTTCTTAGCATATTTTGTATTTTCTCTCAACCTATTATTTACCTCCGGGAGCTACTGTATAAATTATTTTAGGACATAGTAAAGAGTTCAGTTAACTCTTTAATGTGTACCCATTTGACACACCCTTAAATATACCATCCCTCCACGCTACGTCTAGCGCTAATTTCCGACTTGGATGATATAATGACGTTCTTAATCTGTACTCTTTAAATTTATTTATACAAGTTTTTTAGCCATGAAGAAGTTCTTGAAGTAGTGCATTTGCCAGAAACAAACAACACCGAGAACGACAATTTGAGCAATAGTCCACCAGACAACACGAGAGTTAGTAAGTTCAGATTGATCACGGAAGTCCTTTTCACGTTCCTGTGAAAGATTTCCATATGAATAAATTTCTTAGCATATTTTGTATTTTCTCTCAACCTATTATTTACCTCCGGGAGCTACTGTATAAATTATTTTAGGACATAGTAAAGAGTTCAGTTAACTCTTTAATGTGTACCCATTTGACACACCCTTAAATATACCATCCCTCCACGCTACGTCTAGCGCTAATTTCCGACTTGGATGATATAATGACGTTCTTAATCTGTACTCTTTAAATTTATTTATACAAGTTTTTTAGCCATGAAGAAGTTCTTGAAGTAGTGCATTTGCCAGAAACAAACAACACCGAGAACGACAATTTGAGCAATAGTCCACCAGACAACACGAGAGTTAGTAAGTTCAGATTGATCACGGAAGTCCTTTTCACGTTCCTGTGAAAGATTTCCATATGAATAAATTTGTCTAATTTTCGTTTTCTATCGAACATCAACTTACATGTTGAGCATTTTGTTCAATTTGGATATCCTCGACACGTTCGTTCAATTCATGGACTCTCTTTACCAAGTCTACGAGGAATAATCATTATTAAATTTTCACATTAACGGTTCAAGTTGAGCTCTGTATTTACCAGAAACACCATCGGTGTTGTGGTCATGGTGATCAGTTGGGTCATCGAAATCCATATCAAGGGTAAGTCTCTGAATATGATAAAAGAGATGAGATTAATATACGAGCCTTTAAAGCGTGAATGACTTTGACACTTACAGTTTTGGTGCTATCGAACCAACCACTTGAAGCAGTGGAAAGACAAATAGCGTGATCTCCAGATTCGTGAGATGTGAAACTGAAACGTCCAGAAGATTTACCATTGGTGGTATAAATATTGTTGCCTTGAGGAAGTTCCTATTATAACAACAATTTCTTGTAAGCTCTAATTGTCAGGATGGTGACATTCTAAACTTTACGTACATCTACAGTAATTTGAATTTTCAAGTCCTTATTTTCAACCCATTGATCGTTGGAGTTCTTTTGCTCAGTTTTGTAGACACCTATACATCTACGTCAATGTCTCCAGTACGTACATAATCAAACTGTATATTTAATTACCAATGACCAAAGTTTCTTTTGGTAAATCTTCAATGAAACATTTTTTCTCGGAGCCCTCCAAATAAAAGTATAGTGCCTGTGTGCCAGCTAAATAAGCAACAAGTAAAAGAAGAAGTGAAAGACGTAATTGAGTCATCTTTAAATATCCTCTGTAACGCGTTATTCAAGACGAGTGAAAGAGGGGAAACCAATATATTTTTATAGGGGGAAGTTGAAAATTCAATATCGGCCAATGAAAAATAAATTTGACTTGGGGATTTATGATTTGCTGCCAACAGAAAATATTATTCGATGACTGTTGGCCAAAAGGCTGTGAAAATCAGCGCGACAATAGGGAAGAAATGAAGTAAAAATAATAGCAGCAGCCATCAAAGGTGTAATAAATAGACGCAATAGTCTGGGTATATATCAGTGACAATCTGTTTTGTTTGCTTTTACTTGATGTTGAAAGCAGTCTTTATTATACATGTCTTTGTGCCAATCGATATAGGATGTAATAGCAGCGAAGATCATAAATTTAAAGGTGAGATTATAGACGAGAAGCATGTTTTCCAAGTAAAGAAAGAAACAAAGCAAAAAAGTACGTTTATCATGTAAAGCATTAGCGGCGACAAACCCTTCAGTGTAGACTTAAAGCGCACA
The DNA here is from genome assembly GCA_000587855.1 of Mucor irregularis B50. Taxonomy (NCBI): domain Eukaryota; kingdom Fungi; phylum Mucoromycota; class Mucoromycetes; order Mucorales; family Mucoraceae; genus Mucor; species Mucor irregularis. The sequence goes on along the minus strand of KK076509.1, from coordinate 16,833 downwards.
TGTTGTTGTGATTTGGTAAAGAGTATATGCCCGAATATGGTCTTAAAGTTGGCGTGTTTCATATTCATCTTCATACTAGCATTTGATCTTCTCTTATAAACAAAAACAATCAAGTAATAAGAGCCCATTTTGTATCCACATGATTTTTCTCCATGTGGATGCTATTCGCATGTATACAATAGGCTGATGCCAGTTCCAAGTAATAAACTAGTGTTAAAAATTGCTTAATCTACACAAGGACGTTAAAATCACTCCTTACCGTCATTTTACAACCTTAGCGTCTTCAGCGTCTCAGAGAAAGTATGATATGGACCACACCTTAACAGACGCGCTTATTGTATCACAGAGCCAATCATTTTTAGTGTACGCGAGAAAATGAAAAAAAGCAGTGCGCGTATAATTTACCGCATCAAGAATAAAGGTGAAAAGCTACGCCTTCTCAATTGTACATAATAAAATAAGGATGAGCAACCTGTCAATACACTCTGGTAATTTGAAATGTTTTGCTGATTTGTAAATGCTTGTCGAGTGAACTCATAAAACTCTTACTAGCTTCAGGAGCAGATGAACTACACTCGTCGGGATCACACGATAATACACGACACAGCCAACGAGACACACCCTTTTCAGATCTCCCTCTTGACAACGAAAACATGTTATCAGATGGTGGAAGTGATAATGAATCTGTGACAACAGGATCAGCTGAGGAATTAGACAGTGCCATGGAAGATATTCTCAGAAATTACCATCCAAGTAAAGTAAAGCTATCTGGTTTCTTCCTACACACTTGCTGATGAAATCATGTCTTCTAGGACTCACCAAACACAGTACTGTAATTTTCAGTGACAAAGTCGTTCGATATTTTCCACTTATACGACAGTATGGATTAAAACAAGAACAATTTAATACTTTGGGCGATATCATGCTAAATTATAAATTACGTAAGCTGCGATCAAAGAAATTATATTCGCTTTTACACCTGGGGTTAACAATGTTCTCATAGCCATTGGGATAACAAGAAAATTACTCAGAATTCTTATACCAAGAGATAGCGTGCCTGAAGCATTCATAGTGAAAATAATTGGCCTCCTATCTAATACGAAAAGTGATAGAGTTTATGTGGTAGGTCTTCATGTCACACTTTTACCTTTACGATATTCTGTTGCTAAAGCTTCGCGTAGAATCATTTACTGATATGGGCTATATCAGTATTTGAATTAGTAGACTCACTTACTACAATTAGAAAGTTATACGGAGTTATGTTTCATTATTTAACATATAGAACAACGAGGTAAAGGATATTGGAGAGGAGCGATCTGAAGTGCGTTGACTCACATCCAATGCTTCTTAGAAACACCATATGTCACCTACTCTACTATCTTACCAGAAAGGAAGATGTTATACCCTACAGAGTTAGAAAATTGTAAGAAATAAGGACGCTATATAAGATGGATGAACATAGTTTAATTTTTCTCTCCACCTAAAACCAGGCATGAATTGGTGGATTCAGAGAAGGATACCGCATCATTGATCGGTCTTTTACTGGTGTATCGTTCTTTCAATCCAGAAGTTAAAGTGCCAGTTAATGTTAGATTAGGAGAAATGTTTGTATTTCGAGTACGTAGTATTTCGCGCGTTGAAACAGTACAAATTTGCTCAACTCACCTCTCCAAATTAGCACCCAAACCCTCAACTCAAAACAGACTTGACACATATCAGATTACAAAAAGAAAACCATGAAGCGTTCCCGAACAGTAGAAAGCCTTATTTAGTTTTGCCCTCAGTAAGATAACTTATTGTGATATCGATACACCAGAGTACTAAGTCCTATGCATGATTAGACAAAAAAATTGAAAAAGGCTCGAAAGGGACGAGAGTATGATGAAGAAATGAATTTAGGATTAGATATTTTGCGAATTTATGACAATATCCAAGAATTGCATTATTCTGATCAGTTACAAGCAGTATTGGACGATAGAGAAATTCAACATCTTTTAGTGTGTAACCCTGACGGTAAAGTATTCGGGAGCCCCTCACAGATAGTTAGCCTCGACGTGTGAACTGACTGGCCTTTAGAAATTGCTATTGCTCGTCTGAGTTACTGGATCGGACACAAAATCTTGTATCTAATTCAATGGAACAACAGCAACGATGTAGGAAAATTTGAGTTGAAAGAACTGTTGGAAAAGCTACTTAAATTCACTCATTTTGCCAAAGTAGGTGTGGTGGAGTATTGATATAATCACCTCATAATATTGACTTATTCTTCTTGATTTCTCTTAGTCCCAACTTCCTGTTGTTCAAGCGTTCCTCAGAGAGTATCTAAGGATATGGAACGGCATTGACTTTCAGGACATCATATTCGATTTAATCACGTATGTTAATCCAAGTGATTTTAGCGATATCTATCAAAGCATTTTGCTTCCTCTGTACAAGCGATATTATGTACACGATGTTACGTGGAAGTCTAAATTAATTTTGTGCTACACGGAATGGCTGAAAAATTGGGCCTTGCTGGACTGGCGCGGTCACACACGCATGATGAAAACACCAACCGTTCAAGGTGACGACATCGATAGGATGTAAGTAAAGACTTTCAAACCGGATGTGTATTGTTTTATTAAACAGCTGCAAATATATGTAGCACCTGTATGTTTGAGGGCCTTTCGTTTGACATAGATTACTTTGGCATGATTCAAAAATTTGTCGAACACGTGGACAGAATTTGTGTGATGGGTTTACTTACAGAAAACGACCACCCGCTCATGCAACATGCGGCACTTTCATTTTTTGAACTAGTAGCTGCAATTCCTTTGAAGCACGATGTTCCTGAAATTATTATGCCCGCAGCCAATTTAGTTAACCGGTGTTTCTTTGCCTCAAACGCTATGGCAGTGAGCCGCATTTGTGGTATTATCAAACAATACAAGGACGCCTATATAGAGAACGAGGAGAAATCAGAAGATTGGATGTCGCGACATTCCTCAGAATACCTAAAACACTTCAATGTATATACCACTGATCTTTGTAATTCATTATGGCGAAATATGAGTTTTTCCAAACTATCAGGCAGTGGATTTGAACTAACGGAGTAAGTATACAATTCAGGGACTTTTGGTGAAACGTTTATATATCTAAATCCGTTCGCAGTGAAGTGATTAAAGAACTTGGAGAATTATGTGAAAAAAGAGGAGAAGAGTTAAAAATGACATTCTCCATAACGCATTCAGGTGCTTTAGCAGGATATTCCAAGCGATTCATGAGAGTAAGAGTCCAATCTGCATGAATTTTGATGTCATATTCAAAAATATTATAATAGGAACTTGAAAAAGAACAAACGGCATTGATTCACCATACAGAGCCTGTTACACTCGATTACTTGAAGGCACTTGGAGAGGTAGGTTTTTAAAATCCCATTTACAATTTGAAAACTTTCCAACTAATGATAAACAAAAAAGCAAGGAGGAATTAAGTTGAACTATTTAGAATATCGTGTAGCTTATTTAAATTATTTAAACGGTATGGGGTTGAAAGGCATACATGATTTACTGTACGCCTGTATGACTACACTGATCAAGCGTAGAGAGCGAAATAACAGAAGAGGTAGCAGCTTCCATAGCAATCGCAGCCAAACAGGTTCCTTTGTATCTACTACGGCTGCCGGCTCTTCTTTCGATCACTCACAGACAACATAAGCGTGTGCGTTGATTTCATTTTAAAAATAAAATCATGTAGGATTTACTTGTAAAGATTTAAAAAGTGAACAGATAAGCTTAAATAGTAAAAGAGTTGAATGCTAATTTTACTGTTGTAGTATGATACACCAACTTGTCAAATAACACAAAATGAAAAATACCGTCAATCATTGGTCAATCGTTAATTATTTAGGAATCCATACTCGTGCAAGTTATTATTTTGAAAAAAAAAATTTACCTTCAACCTTTTTTTTGGTTTTCGTTTTTTCCTTTTCTTTTTCTTCTTGTTCTTCATTTCGGTAGACATTCCTTTTTAGAAAAAAGTAAATAACACGCGCGAGGGAGACCTCTTTTATTCATAAACACGAAACATCTTTAAAGAAAAACAAAAAGAACTAACCCCGACATATTTTTTATTTTCATAGTTAATTTAATATAATGAGAGAGATTATTCACGTTCAAGTTGGTAAGTAGTAGAGCGCCCTATTTTCTTTGTATAAAAAAACGAGTTGCTGCCTGAAAAAAAAACGAGAAAGAGAGCAAAAGATACAACAAGGGGGAGGGAAATAAATAGGAGGGGAAGGGGGTGGAAAGGGGAAGGGGAAAGATTATTTTTTGGTGGAACAACAATGAAACTTACGTTAAAAAAAATTAGGTCAATGTGGTAACCAAATCGGTCAAAAGTTCTGGGAAACTATTTCTCAAGAACATGGTCTCCAAACTGATGGTTCTTATGCTGGTGATAACGACCTTCAATTGGAACGTATCAATGTCTTTTATAATGAAGGTTCTCAAGGACAATATGTCCCTAGGTAACGTACTTATTTGAGCGTGTGTGTGTGTGTGTGTGCGTGCGTGTGTGTACGCGCTGTGTTCTTGGAAATTCGCATACTAAAAATATTGTTTAAAAACCAGATCCGTTCTTGTTGATCTTGAACCTGGAACTATGGACACTGTTCGTTCTAGTCCTTATGGTAAATTATTCCGTCCTGACAACTTCATCTTTGGCCAAAACGGTGCCGGTAACTCTTGGGCTAGAGGTTATTATACTGAAGGAGCTGAATTAGTCGAACAAGTTTTGGATGTTGTTCGTAAGGAAGCTGAACACACTGACTGTCTCCAAGGTTTCCAACTCGCTCACTCTCTTGGTGGTGGTACTGGTTCCGGTCTCGGTTCTCTCTTGCTCTCCAAGATTCGTGAAGAATATCCTGATCGTATGCTTTGTACTTACTCCGTTGTTCCTTCTCCCAAGGTTTCTGACACTGTCGTTGAACCCTATAACGCTGTTCTCTCTGTTCATCAATTGGTCGAAAACTGTGATGCTACTTTCTGTATCGATAACGAAGCTCTTTACGATATCTGTTTCAGAACCCTCAAGTTGACCAACCCTGACTACGGACAGCTCAACCAATTGGTCTCCACTGTCATGTCTGGTGTCTCCACCAGTTTGCGTTTCCCTGGTCAATTGAACTCTGATTTACGTAAATTATTCGTCAACATGGTTCCTTTCCCTCGTCTTCACTTCTTCATGGTTGGTTTCGCTCCTCTCACTGCTTTCGGTTCTCAACAATACCGCAACTTGAGTGTCCCTGAATTGACCACTCAAATGTTCGATGCCCGTAACATGATGGCCGCCTCTGATCCTCGTCACGGTCGTTACTTGACTGTTGCCACCATTTTCCGTGGTCGTCTTTCCACCAAGGAAGTTGAGAACCAAATGTTGGCTGTTCAACAAAAGAACTCCTCTTACTTTGTTGAATGGATTCCCAACGGTGTCAAGACCTCTCTTTGTGATATTCCCCCTGTTGGTCTTAAGATGTCTGGTACTTTCATTGGTAACAGCACTGCTATCCAAGAGTTATTCAAGCGTGTCAACGATCAATTCACTGCTATGTTCAGAAGAAAGGCTTTCTTGCATTGGTACACTGGTGAAGGTATGGATGAGATGGAATTCACTGAAGCTGAGTCCAACATGAACGATTTGGTTTCCGAATATCAACAATACCAAGAAGCTACTGCTGATGACGAGCTTATGGAAGATGAGGATTACCTTGAGGAAGACCAAATCCTTGAAGAAGAGTAAACGACATTTTTTATGTTCTTTTGTTTTTCTTCTTCTCTCTCGCTTCTTTCATCCCCACTTCTTCGTTTTTTGTTATAACTTAATAATATCTTATTCTTTGAACAAAAAAAAATATTCCTTTTATTTTTAAACAAATAATAATAATATATCACCATTTTCCCCCCTCACAACTATAATCCTAATAAAACATAAAGGTAAACGGATTTCATTTGATTTGTCCTGTGACTCGAGAGGAATTCACACTCCTGCAGAAATCATAATTTGCAACTTTTTTTCGCCTTCTTTTTATACTTATTGTTCAATATTCAATTAGCTTACAATGGACGCTTTTGACTCACAGCGCTCTTCCTTGGTATACGAAGACGATTTATTGGAATCGAACCCATTTGCAGATACACCTTCTAGAAGCACAGAATTACGTAAATCTGGCGTAAATAATATTCCAGATAACGACGGAGAAACTAGAGTCGAAGAAGAAACTCACCAACCCACCACTACCACCATTGCTGCGGAACAAGAGCCAATAAGCGAGGAAGCCCATGTTGAGGAGGCAGAAGATGACATTCACCAAGGTGAATTAGCCCAATCACCTATTGAAATAGTGAATCAACAAATAGAGGAACTTCATCTTGAACAACCCGAAGTAGAAACAGCTAGTCAGGTAATACACTTGAATACAATTCTCGGATTATTTATCACTCACACTTAAGTACAAGTCTGAGTCGTTACAAGTACCTGTTAGTGGCTCGAGGCCTTTCTTTCAAGTAGCTATTGAAGACCCACAAAAAGTAGGTGACGCTATCAATGCGCATATTGTTTATAAAGTTCGCACAAAGGTAAGTTTTGCATAAATGGACCACTTGCAGCGAGGGGAAAACTCACTATTCTCTATGAAAAAAAGACAAATTCTCCTTCATTTCGTTCGTCCGAGTTTGTTGTGGCTAGAAGATATAGAGATTTCCTATGGTTGTATAATCAACTTACGCTCGGAAACCCGGGTGTGATTGTACCACCTGTTCCTGAGAAGCATGCATTAGGTACTATACACTGTTTCGTATAATCAAGTTTTTTTTTTTTTTGCAGCTAATGATTTTTGTCGTATATAGGTCGTTTCCAGGATGATTTTGTAGAATCGAGAAGAGTAGCCTTGGAAAGATGTTTACAAAAGATAGTAGCGCATCCTATGTTGTACGGTGATCCAGATTTAAAAGTGTTTTTAGAAAGTGAATCATTTAACGTAGAGGTAACTTTAATCTATCTTGTTTTCAATATTGAGTTGAACGACTAATACACCATGCATGTCCATAGAAACGTCAAAGAAGAGCAGAGCCGGAGAATTCAAAGATGAGCTTTATGAGATCCTTTGGCGAGACTATTTCTGCTGCAACAAGTCCATTTTCAAAGTTCGTGGAAATTGATGAATGGTTTGAATCAAAAAAGAATCAGTTGGATGCTTTGGAAGCACAGTTGAAAGGATTATTGAAAAGTGTAGAGGGAGTGGTGAAACAGAGAAAAGGTACTCATAGTGACACTCGTATTTTTCACTTTCTTTAACGTCTTCCTATCAATACAGAACTTGGATCTGCTACAGCCGACTTTGGTGAGAGTATGTTTCCTTTGGCCTCAGCAGAATTGAATCGTAATTTATCTACGCATTTGATGGTTTTGGGAGAGATACAGAAACAAATGAAAGTGTTGCATGAACAGCAAGCACAATACGATATTATTACATTAGAAAACACAATTGATGAGTATATTCGTATCATTGGCTCTATTCGTATTGCATTTAATGCCCGCGTTAAAGCATATCAAACATATCAACAAGCAGACTCAGAATACCAGAAAAAACTTGCATTATTTGAAAAGTTAAAAGTGCAGCAAAAGAATAAACCAGAGAGATTAGTCTCTTCCCAACAAGAATTGAGTGAAATGAAGGATAAAGTGGAAGAATATCAGCAAGAGTTTCAGGATATTTCAAAGTTAATTAAAAATGAATTGGATAGATTTGACAGGGAGAAAGTGGAAGATTTCCGTGATAGCGTAGAACAATTTCTGCGTAGCATGATTGAGCATCAAAAGCAAATTATTTCATTATGGGAAACTTATTTTGAACAAACAGAAGGTTTAGATGATGACGATAATAATAATAATAATCAAAGCGAGCAAATTCCGGAAGAAGAAGAAGCTGCACTTTATAACCAACCTCATCAACTTGTTGAATCATAATATTACATCTAATAAATTACCACTACTACATTTTACCAAGACATTATTTTCCATTGTCCAATGAAAACCAATATCGTCTGAATTTGAAGTTTTAAAAACTGTACACGTCGAAAAATACCGTATTTTAACCCAGTTCTTGGACGTTCTCAAAAAATCTCAAGACGTTCTCAAATTTTGATTGGACGAAATCATTTTTTTATTCGAACGTTCTCAGGTTCCGAAATAGGATCAACTCATAAAGTCTTTCAGAGAAGTTCATAATTCCAGTTTAAATAAATAAAATATAAAACCTATTTTTTAAGCGAGACAACTACCCCAGAATAACTCAGAGCACTTGATTCATCCCGTCCTCTGAGGTGACCATTGCTATGTGAGAGGCTACATTACCGGAATAAGCTCAATTGTCCTTAAAACAGTGAGCATGGAGGCATTAATGCAGGCTATGAAGCATGTTTGTTGATAGTATCAATTGCAAAGCGTAGAATAACGTATTATGCGCCTCATTTACAGAGCTACAGGAGCCAATCTCTCATTAAATGTATTCGAAACAATGATTGCTTGAGACTTGTTCATATACTCATACAATGATAAATATTGTGCAAAGCTGTCAAAAGTCGTCAGAAATTCATCATAGTGTCATTTCATATAAATTGCAATACATAAAACTTAAACGTGATTATCGCCTTTTTCTTTCTTTTTCGATTACATATTTTCTTTTTGTTGGACAGGACTAAAGGTAAGAATGGAAACTTCATCATACATACACACTGGAAGTGTTTCTTTGCATTAAACACTTTTAATGTATGCCCAACACAGTAGTATTGCTTCTGCTTGTCTCTCATGAACACATCTCTGTTGGTTTGGATTTGTATTGCAATTCT